>JAXQQM020090038.1:0-38339 GCA_034641835.2 Pinus albicaulis | reverse complement strand
TAGATAGTCACATAGCATATGCAGAGCATTTCAGTGCAGCTCCATTCCCCTTTTTTCAAAGAGGAATGGTGGGCTCAACTAATTTGCAATACCTAGGAGCATTGCCAAAGCATCCTGTATACAAGGAGATCACAAAAAATAGAGGCACCTCCCATTATTCATCATCCCCTGGAAATTAGCCCGAAACAGAGATAAGAACAAAAGGTAGAGAGTGCCAGCAGAAGCCCAAAGCTTCCATTTCCCAAAAAAGAGAGGTTGGCAGTAGAAACTATCCCGGTCACCAGAAAAGTTTTTAACTATATTGGAAAAGGAGGACCCAGAACCTCCTTACATAAGGAAAACAGTTTTGGGCCCTTAATAGATAAGTAACAGTTTAATGTTTAAACAGCATATTATGTACAAAAAGAAATAAGAAACATAAAATTCAATCAAAGACCGTCTGTTCCAGAACATGAATAGCCCCATTTTCCAACTCAGTTACTATCCAGGACCCCAAATCTTGTTGAGAACCTTCTTTAGATAAGCGGTCTGCTTCCTGGTTCCTTTCCCTGTAAATGTGGCAAACAATGATCTCAGTGAAAAAACTTTTGAGCCGAAGAATCTCTTTAAGAAAAGGTAACAAAATGTAATTTCTGCACTGATGAGTCCCATTAAACCAATTCACAACATTTTTAGAGTCACCAAAAATCTGAATCTGCCTCAAATGTTTCGAAATCAACCAGCAAAGGAGAAAATGAAGGGCTTTAAGTTCAGCAAAACTGTTTGTCCCTTGCCCAAGACCCACTGAAGCACGTAAGGATATAGTAGGAGAAAGGTGAATTACTAAACCAGCACCACATTGCCCATTCAAATCTGAGGCCCCATAAAAAAAGGCCCACGGAATCGATTTCTTTATTACTTCAGGTTGGATGTTACGAGGGGGGCCTGGGCCTGAAGGAGAAGGTATGCTATCATAGATGGTAGCTCCTTCCATGGCCAATCTTGTAATTGGGAAAGATTGTTCATGAAAGATAGCCCTGTTTCGAGCAATCCAAGTTCCCCACACAATGAGGAGGGGGATTGATCTTACTTTATCATCTGGAGCCTCCTGCCACCACTGGGACCAAGCTTGCAGAAAGTCCTCTCCATGCCATCTAAATGGAACATTAATGAGCCTTAAATTTTCTGCCCAGAGACTGATATTGAAAGGGCAAAGGAGAAAGATGTGAAGAGATGTTTCTTCATTATTTTTGCAAAGGGAGCACCACCCTGGCCCCAATTTTCCTCTCTTTTGAAGAAAATCCCACGTGGGAACTTTTTTCTGCAGGATACACCAGAAAAAAATTCTGGTCTTGGTTGGGCATTTAAATTTCTAGATCGGTTTGTACCACCAGTTTGTGGCCTCCCACCCTTGCTGGGACATCAGCCATTTATAACCCAATTTTGGAGAGTAGATTCCTGATTGAGCATGGACCCAACGCAGTTCATCCCTTGAATCAGAGATCCAGACAGAAGAAAATTGTAATGCTGAAACATACAATCGCCATTCCTCCATCCACCTTTCTTCAAGTTGCAGCTCCAATCCTGAGAGCCAGCCTTGTCTCAAGAAGGAGGAAGATCTTAAATCAGCTCCCTGACTCAAAGTGAATAAACCTCTTCCATTTAGGAAGGTTACCAATTCCCAAGAGAGAGAGAACCTGTCGGAGCATCCAACCCAAGGGTCACAGCCAAGACGGACCTGAGTTCCATCACCCACATTCGAAGCCAATCCTTGCTCAATGGTTTGTACAGAAGCAACAACGGCTTTCCATACCACTGAAGCATTTTTTGAAGACTTGAGAGGGGAGTGAACCCAATCAAGAATAGATCCTTGACTAATGTATTTTCTTTTGATGACCAACACCCAGAGCGATTCTATCGAGATCAGACGCCAAGCCAGTTTGGCTACAAGGGATTTTGAAAAGGAGAGAAAATTTTTAATACCCCAACCTCCCCACTCCTTGGGTCTAGTGATTTTATCCCAAGCAACCCATGGGGTGACATGATCCAATTTTGACCCCACCCAAAGTAATTTACTACATAATTTTTCAATAGAGACCAAAATACCTTTCGGAACCCATGAGAGACTGGCCCAATATACCGGGACTACCATCAACACTGACTTGATTAATACCAGCCTTCCTGCCCTTGACAGCCATTTGAAGCTCCAGTGATTGAGTTTTTTCTCAATTTTAGAAAGAAGCTACTTCCAGTCATGGATTCGATAATTTTCAGGCTTGAGGTGAAAACCCAGATACTTGAAGTTGTCCTGAATAGATTTGACTTCAAAATGCAGAAACCTTTCCACTCTTCCAACTTCTTCCGCAGAAAGACCAGAGGTGGTGAGAGTCGATTTTTGTTCATTGATTTGGAGACCTGTAGCTTTCAAAAAAAGGTCCAGAATTTTTTTCAAGGATCGACAGTCCTCCAAGCTCCCGTTACAAAACAACAAAATGTCATCCACAAAGAACAGATGGGTAATCCAAAGGTTATCTGCCACTTCAATTCCTTTAAGCTGGCCCTGTATTTTTGCTTTATGGATCATTAAACTCATCCCTTCTGCTGCCAATAGGAACAGAAGGGGGAGAGAGGGCAACCCTGCCTTAGGCCTCATTCAAGATTGAAAAAGGAAGTGGCAGCACCATTGATCAGAATAGCGATAGAAGAAGAGGTCACACAGCTCATTACCCATCTAACAAAATCGAATCTGAAACCAAGGTGAATGAGCAAGAGGCACAAATACATCCAACTTATTCTATCATAGGCTTTAGACAAATCAATTTTGATAATAGCCCCTTTCTTTCCACTTCTCTTCAAACTGTGAAGAGTTTCTTGGGCTACTCCCACAGCTTCATGGATTTGTCTGCCATCCAGGAACCCAAATTTTTCTGGGGAGATGTGTCTGGAAAGGAAAGGCTTTAATCTGGAGGCGATGACTTTTGCAATTATTTTATATACACAGGTGCACAGGGAGATGGGATGGAAGTCAGCAAAGGAGTTGGGATAGTCATTTTTAGGGATCAGGGCTAAGAAGGTAGAGTTGAAAGGCAGGTAGATGGACCCCAAGCATCTAGACTCCTCCACAACAGCCACCAACTTGTCCCCTAGGGCTTCAAAAAAATGCTGGAAAAATTCTACAGTCCAACCATCCAGGCCTGGGCTTTTATCCTTCTTCATTCCTTTGAGGACATCTTCCACTTCTTGTTTCAAGACAGGGGCCATGATAGCCTCATTCCCTTCTTTTTCAATGAAGCTAGGAAAGAATTAGGCAACTTTGATAAGTTCAGCTATGGAAATTTCTGCAGGAGCTTTGGAAAGGGCTTTAAAGTGGTGAGTGCCCAGGGATGCCAGATCCTCAAAAGATTTTGCATGTTCACAATTTTCCTTGGGGATTTCCCAGATATTTTTTGCAAGTTTCCAACCTTTTGCATAATTTTGAAAGAACTTGGTATTCTCATCTCCCGCTTGGAGCCAAATCGCTCTGCTTTTCAAGCGCCAACTCTCTTCCCTGAGTTGTAAAATACTTCTTCTAGAAGCCTCCAACTCCTTGATTCTTTCCCTAGATTCAACAGAGGCGTAGCCACCCCCTTAAGGATCTTCCAACATCTCAAGCTCAGATCTGACCTTCTTGAGCTCATCTTCTTCCTTAACTTTCTTTTGAGCTTCCCATAGTTTAGACGATGCTTTCATTTTCTTAAGGTTATTCATAAAGGAGGAGCTCCTAGTGGTTTCAGAGCTAAAACTATCTTTCACCCAAGTAGCAAGAGACAGTTCATTGTATGAGTCATCCTTGAGCCAGGAGGAATTAAATTTAAAAGGGATTCCTGGATTTTTACCTTCACATTTGATTTCCAAAAAGATGGGAAAATGATCCAAGACACCCCCTTCCCCAACCCAATGCTGATAAATCAAAAAAATTTCCACCTAGGCTTCACACAACAAGAAACGATCTATCTTCTTGCCCACCCAGTCCAGCCCAACTCTTTTGTTCCTCCAAGTAGGGCGCAGTTTAATGAGGGGAATGTCCACCAATCAATATAGAGTTAGATGGTTCCTAAAAAAGTCTGTGAGAGGGTTCGCCCTGGCCGAGGCTCCCCAAGATTCCGCTTCCCCCAGTGAGAAGTTCAAATCTCCACCAATGATTAAGTTGGGGTGGGAGAGCCAAGAGGATCTGAAGAAAGAGGTCCAGAAATGCTCCCTTTCCACACATGGCCCATATATGTTCAAAGAAAGAAAAGAGAGATTTAGCTCACTAGAGTACAGCTCCAAGGCCAAACAATTCGTAGATCCCCAGGATGAAATATATCTTAACTTCTTAGAATTAAATCCTGAAACCACTCCCCCCGATCTACCCATAGCATCGAGAGCATGAAAGACCCAACCAGGCAGCATTTTGGAGATAGAGCTGATCACTTCATCCCCTTTCCCCAACATTTCCTGAAGCAAGATAACATCCGGATTTTGAGATCTCACAAGTTCTTTAAAAGATAGCTTTTTCGGCTGGCTAGCTAAGCCTCTGCAATTAAAAGAAAGGAAAATCATGGTACACCTTCAGGGGGTGGTCGCTTTGCTCTAAGCACCCCAGTAAGAGACATTTGCCTACTGTCGGCTATATCAACAATAGCTTTCAACTGGGCCTTGGAAAGGTTGGAATTTCTTCCTCTCATCTTTTTGGGTCCATGCACTATAGGGTCCAAAGCTAGCCCACCCATAGCCAGTCCTTTCCCATCCCTATTAGCCTGAGGTCTAAGGTTGTAGGGGAGGGAGTCTGAAGAAGAAGCCCGAGGGCTGGGGGGAAAAGGATCACAAACAGCCTGGGGAGGGGAAGGTTCAGGAGGATCAGGAACATAAAGGATCACATTGTCTAAAGATGACATAGAAATATTTAAAGTTGAGAGGTCATTGAGGATCTATGTGGAGGGACCAGGCTCTGCAAACTCAGACATAGAATAACAAAAAGAAGACTGAAAAGAGAGAGGAAGGGAGGTGGAAATACCCGCCTGAGACACCCCAACAATTTCTGCAACTGGTAGGGGAACCAGGGAGGTTGCCAGGTCCTCTGGAGGAGGAGAGAGAGGGGTTGCATCCACTGCTTGATCCTGCACCACGGTCTCCTCAAAGGTAGGGGGCACCTCCTGCTCAGAGGGTCGAGGGGTAGCTTCCTAGATGGGCTCTTCCGAATCATGGAGTGATACTCTCTCCTTTCTACACTTTTTTTTCGGCCTACAATGATGACAGTGGCCAAGAGGGCAGTCTTTTTCCAGATTTCCATACTTATGACATCTGTTGCAACGAAAAGGGAGGTGCTCATAGTCGAGGGTCTGCAAGAATTCCAGGTCCCTGTATTGGAGAGTCATAGCATCCGCTAAACCTTCCCTAGGGTTTAGACTAACCAGAATGTGAGCCACACTCCGATCCCTAGTTTGGATATATGACTTGTCTGCTTCCAAAAAAATTCCTAGTATATTTCCTATGGAAACAAAAACTGAGTCGGTCTAGAACTGCAGAGGAAGTCCTGGGAGTTTGACCCAAACCGGGGACTCTGCCATTTTTTCCTTCTGAGCGTCGAACAAAAGAGTCCATCTTCTGAATAGAATAGGTCATTTCTCGAAGGACTAGTTCCTTTCCAGCACCCAGTCTACTTGTTCCTTCCTGTCGAAAGTGATGCTGAACCATCCCCTTGCTAGAACAAAAATATCCACAGGCTAGCCCGGGGTATCTTTCCACGCAGTTTGGGCCCAGTCAGAGATGTATTCTACCGAATACTTCCATCCCCTCACTCTTCCAACCAACATCGTCTCGGATGCTTCCATTTCTTGCTCAATACTTATGTCCACTCCCAGCAAGCATTTAGGCTTGTCTTCTTTCTTCTTGATGGGTTTAGGTTTTTTGTGTTTTCCTCCCACAGCTTTCTTGAAACCCTCCCCTTCTTCAGCGGGATTTGTAATGGGAACATCCGCCCCCGCTGATTCAAGCAAAGTCTACCTGACTTCTTCAGGGGTTCCGAAGGTTCTCCTACCTTCCTTTGTTCAGGCTGGACATGAGCCACAGAAACCTTGTTTTGAAAATAGACCACACGATTCTCGGAGAAGTGAAGACCTCGGGGTTTATCAAACAACCTCGTTCGAGGATACCTAGATTGTCAAGAAGAGGAACTTCCCCACCTTGTACGATACATGACCCTCCCTCACTTTGCACAATAGGAGCAAGAACATCGGTAAAACACAGGGAACCCAGTCGTGAGAAGAACGTCTACCCCCGGGGGACGCAACAGCTTGACAATGTCTCTAATCCCCAGTAGGAACAAGGAGAAGTACGCAGGAAGCGAGCGAAGGGAGAAATTTCCCGAAAGGAGTTGACGCCACTCGGATCACAGCTACAGGAGAAATGGACGACGTCGTAGGGTGCAGATGCCAGGGCCCAGAAGCTTGTTTTTTGCTCATAGGAGCAGTAAGGGTTTCAGGAACAGCCACCTTTTTATTCGAAAACCCCAATGTCGCCTCGAACTGCAAATCTTGAGGAACCATATTGAAAGGAAATAAAGCTCAGGGTTTTTTCTATAAAGATCTCGTGCCCCCGACGGGTAGAAGGTCCTCGGGGAGAGGTTCGAGCTCCACCATGTCACTGATCAAGAAACCCATCGTATGTGACAAACCCTCTGTAAAGCCACACACGAGGGCTGAAAAATGCTTAAACACAAAAACCCTAAATTTGCTAAACTCCATCGGGTATAACGAAATGGCATAGAGAGAGTAAACCCCATACTTTTAATTTGGATAATCAAACATCGCTGACGGCAGCAATCAAGAACTAGAGAGGAATCTGAAGAAAAAGAAGCGTTCTGAATGTTGCAGCATAGACAAAGTGAATCTGTCACATCCATGTATGTCGCTCCCTCGCAGCAAAGTCCTTAGAGTAGGTGTACCAATTACTTCTTCGATCCCAATCAATTTAAGATTTTTGTAATTTAAAATACATTTTGAATATATAAATTATAGAAACTAAACAATTTAAACTTAAAAAAATTTATTAAATTTAAATGAAAATTAACAAAAATAAAAAAATTAAAAAGAATCATTTAATCTATAAATTAAAATACACATATAAAAATACAAATAAAAAATAATTTCAAAATACACCAAAAATATAATTTAACTTTTTAATAAATAAATATTTCATTAATATATAGAAAATAAAAAATCAATTTTCAAAATGAAGACAAAATAATATGAAACTCAATATCAACATTAAAAACAAAAATCAACTCTCATGCTGAGATCACATATTACTTCAAAAACCAACAAAAAGTATATTCGCTTTTCACGCCCATTTTACCTTAGAAAAACCCAAGGCTACAACCTGTCTATGAAAAACGCCAACTACTCCCAAGCAACCACATGCGCACCAACGTGGGTAATTCTGATAAAGGAAAGCCGCGCAAACAAGTTACTGGGAGAGATTTTGTGTATACGGGAAGGAATGATACGAGGAGGACAATGATAGAAAGACAGGTGGCACGAATCGCAACACACAAAGAGAGTAAATTTATGCAAAGAGCCCAACAGTATAGGTTGCCCCTCCCTCACCTAATTCTAGTGACCGGGACTCTTTGATACCGTTGGATACGTCCACACTTAATCTTTTCCCTGAACTGAATATTAATTGGATTTGAAAGATTTATACAGCTACTTGTCTTCCAGGCTATCAGAGCTCCTGTACGCAGGCTATGCCGGGCTCTGCTGGAACACATCCGGACTACGCCACGTGCAATGGAACGGATGCCGGAGAGCAACTTCACAGGCCTTATACACCGAAGACGCCTCTGCAGCAGCTTTAATCCACACGGGTTTCTCATTTTAGTTTCGAGATTGAGATGAAGCCTAATATTCTGATGGACAGGTATGAATTAGGACGCCTGTTGGGGCAAGGGACGTTTGCCAAGGTCTACCAAGGTAGAAATCTCAAAACTAGCGAGAGCGTCGCCATTAAAACCATGGACAAAGAAAAAATCGTCAAGGTCGGGATGATTAAGCAGATTAAACGGGAAATCTCCGTCATGAGATTGGTCCGACACCCCAACATCGTTCGGCTTTACGAAGTCATGGCGAGCAAGTCCAAGATTTATATCGTCATGGAGTATGTTAAGGGCGGCGAGGTATTCAGCAGGGTTGCCAAAAATGGGAGATTGAAAGAAGAGGAGGCGAGGAAGTATTTTCAACAACTGATCAGCGCGGTGAATTTCTGCCACAGCCAGGGAGTGTACCACCGGGACCTGAAGCCAGAGAATTTGTTATTAGACGACAATGGAGACATGAAGGTCTGCGACTTTGGGCTCAGCGCACTGCCGGAGCAATTTAGACAGGATGGGCTTCTGCACACAGCGTGCGGCACGCCGGCGTACGTGGCGCCGGAGGTTATAACGATGAAGGGCTACGACGGCGCCAAGGCCGACATCTGGTCGTGTGGGATCATACTATTCGTGCTCAGGGCGGGTTATTTGCCGTTCCAGGACGCGAATCTTATGGCACTGTATAAGAAAATCTATAAGGGCGACTTCAAGTGCCCGCCTTGGTTCTCCTCCGACCTCCGGCGGCTCGTCTTCCGACTGCTGGACCACAATCCCCAGACGAGAATCACGGTTCCGCAGCTCATGGAGGTCCCCTGGTTCCGGCAGGGCTTCAAACCCCCACAAGCCGACGATGTCGATGTCGATGTCAGCCTCCTTGACGATGTCGAGTCGGCGTTCTTCGTTCCGAGGCCGGCCCGCTTCAACGCCTTCGACATAATCTCCCTCTCGTCGGCGTTCAACCTCTCGGGACTGTTCGAGGAGAAGATCGTGAAGCATGAGTTGTGGTTCACATCAACTCAACCAGCGTTGAGCATAATTTCGAAACTGGAGGAGGTTGCCAAAGCGTTGAGATTCAGCGTCAAGAAGGCCGAGGATTGCAAGATGAAGCTCCAGGGTTCCGAGGTGGGGCTGAAGGGTCATTTATCCATCGATGTCCAGATTTTTGAAATCACGCCCTTGCTCTTCATGGTTCAGCTTCACAAGAGCGGGGGAGATACGCTGGAGTACAGTAAGTTGTGTAGCCAAGAGCTGAGAGCGGGTCTCAAAGATATTGTCTGGAGATGGGATGGCAATAGTCAATAGATCATAACATATATCGTTTGAGTTATGGTCTAGCAGTTCATCTGTGGGATTTCTTATTAGGTATGGTGTCATGGACATTGGAATTTTCCGAATGATATATATGGTTCCAAACTCATTGTTCATTAACTTAATTATTTCGGAGAGATCCCCAAATGGTGCAGGTCCTTCGCACAGACAAAGTTGAACCGTAAATTGTTTGAATTTTCAAATCTTTCCATTGGAGAAATTCCCCGATGGGGTAGTTGCTTGGGACAGACGAAGTTGAACCTTAAATTGTTTGAATTTTCGAATCTTTCCATTTCTTGAAAAGCAGATTCTCTTAAAAAGCGATTCCTCTAAGGACATTGCCTTTCGTATCTGTCTGCATCCGATTCATATGTTCTGAAATTGACCATTCATTAACAGAAGTTCCAGCAGATCGATCCGGCCGGGCCACGCCGGCAACTCTAAGGACGGATTGATTCTGGAAATGATAATAGGCGTTGAGCGGAAGGAGACTTCATGGGCGTGAATAGGGAGAGCCTTTGAGAGCTCTAAGAAACGATCTATGTGACCCTGTGCTAACGATGAGAATAACAAAAAGTGAAGCTTTTTCTTGCCATTTTTTTCAACCGAAGATGCCTGGAGCAGCTCCCCACTTAACTTGTGAGATGGGAAGCTTTTCTTGCCATTGTGACTTTCAATCATAAACCTCGTTATACAGAGTGGTGGTATGAGAGAGATGTATTCTCTGGTATGTGGACGTAAAGAGCATTGTATACACCTACCATTCACCTAAAACGTTTGAATGGCATGCCATTACTTAATTATTGACAATTATTAATGGCAATATAGAGAATTGGTTAACTAGCTCAATTTCAATTACATTGGTTGATATATATCTCATGATTTATATGAAGCACATCTACCATCACATTAATAAATTTGGTTGATATAAGGAGATAGACATATATCTACCACATTAATAAATATTAAGAGTATCTTATTAAAAGCTAACTATTTTTTTATGATTAATAACTATATAAATAATCACAACTATTTATTGTATATCTATATATTTATTGTTATTATATTTATATTATATTATATATTAATATAATACTATATTATCATATAATATTATATTAAAATAATATTAATATTCTAATAATTATTTTCTAAACTATAATATAATTAACATACAATATGCAATAATATTTTTTTATGGTCAATAATTGTTATATAGTTATTAATATAATTTTCAAAATCTTTTATATACATAATAAGAGCATATTATTTATTAATATAATTTTCAATATCTTTTATGATGATGATGATGATGGTCGTGGTTACTGTCTATTGAGACCAATGCGGTCTATTGGACCTTAAGAAAGGAGAAAGAATCTAAGTTTCATTCTTCAAAATCTTGTTTCTATGGTCAAAGAGAAGGGAAATAAGTGCTCCAAGATCGCTATAGTTGGGTTGGCTTAATAGGTCAAGAAGACTGGAAGTGTGGCAGATGGTAGGGAATCGAGAGCGAATGTGAATAAGAGTCGGGCAGTGTAAAAGGAAATGTTTTTCATCTTCCACTTGCTTAGAATCGTAAATCTTGCAGATTCTATCGTTCCAAGGGGTCTTGGGAATAGACCACCACCCGGTCTCACTCCGATGCTCATGGGAATTAGTTCTTATCTTAGCGATGTTCATTTTTTTCTTATTGCTTGACAACGCAAGAGATCATTCTGATTATCCAGGGTGGGGTTGATCACTTCCTTATAGTATCTAATCTTCTTTTTACCCTCCAACTCCTGATCCTCCCACATCTTGTCTTTAAACTTGGAGGTAATAGTATTTTTGATATTATTTTTTCTTTCCATACTAAGCTCCTCCTTAATTCCCTAATGGTTGTGCCAGGACTGGGCATCCTTATGCCACTCGCTCTTGAGGCGAAGGTGAGGGTTTTGACTACATTTAGAAGCAATTTTAGGGAGCTTCATTGATTCCATGTTTTCAAGCTTCTTCTTATACATCAGATATCTAAACATAGTTGAACATTCAATGGGGGACAAACCAGATTCGATCAAGAGGATAGGATAGGGAGTATTTCCTTTGATATTAAGGTTGTAGGTTATGAATTTCTTTTGAATCATCTCAATCTTCCTCCATGAATCTTTGGATATACTGCAATCCCAAACTTCACATCCATATAAGACAACAGGGGTGACAAGGGTCTCAAAGAGGAACCACTTCTTACTCCAAATGTAAAGATCAACCGACTTACAATTGTTTTCAAGGTCATAATAAGCTTTCTAGCCCCCAATAATCCTTTTCTCAATGCTATAATTCCAGTTGGGATGATGAGGGAAGTCAATGCCCAAATAATTATAAGAAGAAACCTGCTCTAAGCATTGGTTATTATACACGAAACTACCATGGGCGATATTTTTGGATTTAATGATCAAGACTTTAGTCTTGTCAGTATTAATTGTCATACCCATCTTGGAGCAGTAGTCATGAAGAATCTGGCGCTGCTTGTCAAGGTCATCATGGATTTTTGCGAGAAGAACGATATCATCGGCATAGAGGAGAAGAGTAATGAGAACACCAACAAGCTTAGTGCCTTTGCACCCCGCAGCTTCCAGACACTCCTCTAGCTTATTGATATATATGCAAAAAACGGTATGGGATAGGGGACACCTTTGATTAACTCCAATATTTCATTTAATGTCTTTAGACCACCCCTCATTGGTATTAAGCTTGGCAGTTACGGTATCGTAGAGATGAATCACAACAATCCTCAGCTCAGGAGGGACCATGATCTCTTTAAATCTCTCTCAAAGTTTATCCCAAGGAATAGTGTTGAAAACTTCTCTAAAGTTCACAAAGAAACATAAGAGGTCGACTTTACTATTGCGAAATTCATCTGCAATGATTCTAAGAGTGACCAGATGATTAATAGTTGAGTGATGTATCCTAAAACCAACTTTCCCTTTAGCTCTTTTTCCCTGGCTTTCAAGCCAAAGGCTAAGCTTCTTCTCCAAACTGAGCCCATAAAGCTTGGTCAGGATATGGCTAACCATAATGGTCCTATAGTTAGATGGAACACTCTTGTCCCCATTTTTAAATATAGGCATAATAAGGCTTTGTGTCCAAAACCAAGGGCAGCCATGCGTTACAGCAAAATTGAGAAGCTTGTGGAGATAAGGAATGAGGATAGATATTCCCATTTTAAGGATCTCAGCTTGGTATCCTTCAATATCTTTAGCTTTCACATTAGCGAGGTTATTATTACCAGACTCAATGTCGTCAAGAGAGAATGCATCCTCCTTAATTGGAGTGATTATGGTGGTGCCCATAGTGCCCAGAGAGATATAAAACTTCTTAAGATAGTTGTCCCAGTTTTCTAAGGGGATAGAATGGTTATCTTTGGTTTTACAAACAAGAACATTCTGCCAAAAAAATTTGCGTGCGACTTTAGAAAGGTCGAGAAGATAATCCTGTCCTTTATTAATATATGATATTTTATTTTCTTTTATGATATTTTTGTATATATATATATATATATATATAAAATAAAAACCCAATATTATTTGAATGAAATAACCCTTGGAATTATTATTATAAACCAAAAGAAAGTATATAAATAAATTCAAGGGATTAATATTGTAAAGTCAAGACATTAATAAACCCAAGGGATTATTACTATTATAAACACAAGTGGTTAATGTTATAAATCTAGGGGATTAATATTAAATATAATGGACTATTCATATTAAATATAAAATAATATTAGTTAGAGAGAGTGATATATATAAACTAAAATCCAAATATTATAAAACAATGGGATTAACATTATAAACTCTTGGCATTGATATTATAAACTCAAGAGATTAATATTATAAATCGAATGTATTAATAAATCCAATGGATTAGCATTATAAATGAAAAGAATTATTAATATTATAAACATTTGGGATTAATAAACCTAGGGGATTACTATTATAAACCCTTTTGATTAAATTTTTAAATGGGAGGGATTACTAATATTATAAACTAAAACGATTAATAAACCCAAGATATTAATATTATAAATCCTTGGGATTAATAAACCCAAGAGATAATTAATATTACAAACCCAAAGGATTAATATTATAAACCCAATGAATTAATAAACCCAAGGTATTATTAATATTATACACCGAATGGATTAATATTATAAACCCGAGGGATTAATATTAAATAATAGGATGGATATTATAAACAACCCACTAGGTTTTATGTTATAGACATTATAAACCCAAGGGAATAATATTAAACCCAAGGGATTAATATTATAAATCCCAGGGATATAAACCCTAAGATAAATATTATAAACCCTAAAATAAACATGGTTAACTCTGGTTTACCAAGGTTGATTTTCATATTAAGCTAATCTTTGTCACAATGTGATATTGGACCATCGTTGACGATGGTTGATTTTCATATTGAGACCATCTTTGTATAATGTGACATTGGACTATGGTTGACCATGATTGGCCATGGTAGATGACGGTTGACAATGGAAAAATATTGTTGACAGTTGTTTACATTGTTGATGATGGGCTACAATGGTTGAAAATGGTTGATTTCCATATTGAGACAATAGTTGTCACAATGTGACGTTAGACAATGGTTAACCATTGTTGACCATGATTATAAACCCCTCATATTTATATTAAACTCAAGGATTAATATTATAAAACTTATGAATAATATAATACCCTAGGTATATGAACCCTTAGATTAATAAACCCAAGATATTGATATTATAAACCCAATGGCATAATAAACTAAAGGGGTTAATACTAAAATCCCAAGTGATTATAAACCCAAGGGGATAATATTAAACTCGGGGGATTAATATTATAAACCCAAGGTAAATAAACCCTAAGATAAATATTATAAACCTTAAAATAAGCATGGTTTACCACGGTTTATTTTCATATTGAGACGATCTTTTTCACAATGCAACGTTGAACCATGGTTGACCATGGTTGATTTTCATATTTTGATAATCTTTGTCACAATGTTACATTAGACGATGCTTAACCATGATTGACCATGGTCGATGACAATTTTCAATGGTTTACCATTGTTGACTATGGTTTGTCGTGGTTGACGATGATTGATGATGGTTGACAATGGTTCATTTTTATATTGAGACAATCTTTGTCAAAATGAGACGCTGGGACATGATTGATAAAGGTTGAACATGATTATAAACCCAAAGGATTTCTATTAAAACCAAGGAATATTATTATAAACCATGTGAATAAACTCAATGGTTTACCATTGTTGATCATGGTTGACTATGGTTGACCATGGTTGATTTCCATATTGAGACTATATTTGTTATAATATGACGTCGGACTATGGTTGACGATGATTATCAATATAAGATATTTATATTAAACCCTATGAATAATATTATAAATCCTATGAATAATAGTATACCCTATGTATATGAACCCTTAGATTAATAAACCTAAGGGATTGATATTATAAACCCAAGGGAATAATAAACCCGAGGCGTTAATAATACAATCCCAAGGGATTATAAACCCAAGTGATTAATATTAAAACCCAAGTGATTAATATTATAAACATATGTTAAATGTAATATTCCAAATTAGGAAAAGCAGTAATATTGAACACAAAAATGGAAATAGTAGTGAATAATGTTATATCAAGATATGAGACAAATATGGAGCCATTTCATTAATCATAACAGCAACAAATAAGTACAATATACTGAGGCACAAATCATATAATATAGGCAAACAAGCCTCCAATGATCAAACACACTAAAAAGTGAGATGTTACTGCTATACAAAATGCTAGAGAGCTGCTACAGCGCAGTCATAGTGGATATAGTTGCAGCTGTGAACATGTAATGATATAAAACAACTGATAGATGCCTCAAGAGACACTAGTAATAAATATCAAGGCTCTATAACACCTTTCCAAGACAACCCAAGAGGGCTTCTGGAAATACACCAAAAATGCAAATGGTGAAATGCAGCCCTAGGACTGAAGAATCACTGCAACTGAAGCACATAGAAGGAGGAGGCTGAAATAATGAATATTTGAGTGGAACTCCTCTAGTGTACTCTTCAAGTGAAAGGATTATCCCTTCACTGAAAAGAAAACACCCCAAATGAGGCACTGAAACCACCCCTGCAACTATCCTTTGAAATAACGGAGTCCAAGAATGAAATTTTGCTTTAGGGGATGGAAATGGCAGCTTTGGTGCAAATGCTACAATAATGCCCAAGGACCTTCCTGGCGGCCTCTAAATGGGAAAAAGTCTCCCTCCACGAAAACAAGCTCGAAATGACCCTATCAAACCCTCTCTTGCTACAACCACGCAGCACGGCACAACCACAGGAAGAAATTGTGCCTCGGAAGAAAGTTGTAGCTTGGTTTGAAAAAACACGGAATGTGGAAATGTATCCCAATAAATTTTCTGAGTGGGAAATCGAGAATCTCCATGAGGGATGAGGATGGGTTTCCCGCTCGAGAACACCCTTGTGCTAAATGGCAACTATGATCCTACCCTTATGCTCGGAAAAACAAATGATATTAAAGCACTTAAACAATAAAAAATCATACACATGTTTCAAGTATTCATTTCCGCACAAGTCAAGAATAAGCTAGATCTTAATTTGTTTAACTGGGTGGGAAGTTCTTGAAAAGCATACGAAGTTATCCAACCCATTTTCAGATCAAGTTTTTTCATCATTACACTTCTCTATTTCATTCTCCATTTTTCATCCATAAACACCTTCATGTAACCTCTAAATCATTTTAAACCCTCTGTTAAACCTTATATCTCCCCTTGATTTGGATTTTAAATCCCTGATTTAACCTATCGGAACCCCCATTTAAACTTAAAAACCCTGTTTTCGGCCTTAAAAACAATCTTTTTACATTACCAAGGCATTAAGCCCATGAGGGCTTATTACCTTAAGCCCTTTCCTCCATGCTTCCTAAAGCCCCGCAATCGAGCGCTAAAATACTTGAAAATTTTTCTCGAACCTTTACTTTCCTTTATTTTTCCATTACCCCGACGTTATGATTTAAACAAATCTAGACCGAGGATCTCTGTAGATCAATGGCCATTGGGCTCCATTCTTCCGCCCATCCATCTTGCCTTACCTTTTCCTCCATCCATATATCCACTCCTTCTTTCAATCCTAACCTTCCATCAAAGAGATCTGACGATTGTGATTTAACCCGATAGCCTATTACACCCGTCCACTACGCGAAAAAAGTGTTACGTCACCATGGACCCCGCATACACTTTTTCCCCACAGCTCTTCATCCATCGTGCTCAACCCGCACTGTTGGATCTGGAGCCTCCAATCCAATGATCGATGATCAATATCGCACGATTTTCACCCCTCCTCCACAGTGCGCTACTTCTGCGCAATAAAAGCGGTTTTCATTTGCCACGCGTCGAGCGATGAGTCGTATCGTGTTCCAAAAGTTAATACTGCCTACTCCCCAAAATGCTGCGCGAAAACCACTGATGGTTTTCCCGAAACCGCTTCTTCCCAATTCGCGCCATATTTTAAATTTAAACCCTGGGTCTCTGTTTTGGCATAGAAACTCGTTCTCCGCTGAAAATTCCTTTGTCCTCACTGCTCCGAAACGCTTCCACAAACCCTCCTAAGTAGTTCTAAAACAATTTTCGTAGGATCTAAATAAATTTGTTTTTTATGCAAGTTTAATAAATTTTCAAGGTTATGGGCCGAGGATGACGATCCTCATAGCACTGAATACCAATTAAGGAGATCAGGGGTTTAAATTTCACGGTTTGGAAGGGTCGATGAGTCACGATCATTGACTTTTTGGACAAATTATTTAACAAACCCTCTACGCACCTACAAACAACAAACACAGTCACCATCAATCAATGAAAGAGTATCAATGTCAAAGATGAAGATCAAAGGATAATTGAAGGATTAAGGGTTCTAGACAGAGTTTAAAGGGATCAAGGCACAAATTAAATATCAAAGGCCTAATCCACAAGTGAAGACAGATCCAGAAGAACCTCGAATGGCACATCTAAGGGGCTAATTGAATCCCTAGCTACCATATTTCCACTTGTAGCCTCTCTGCCTCAAAGGAATACCCAAATCAGATCTTAGTCAGAAACATTAAGACCAAAGGCTGCTAACAGTTATTACAAGAAAAATCAAATATTTCACACTGACAAAAAAGTTATTGTAAAAGATAAAAAGAGCCTTAAAGTCAATCTTTTCACCCACTAAGCCTAAAAGGCAGAAAACAGAGTTAATGAAACATATTTGTAAATGGAATGCTTTCCTGCCTTATGCCTTGCATGGTTTTCAAGGCTAGGAGTTGCATTTAGTATGGAATTAATGATACTTGAACTCTAGAAACTCTTTCACCTCCTCATTTTCTTATAAAATATCTTTGAGGATAACATTGTAAAGCGTTGGTTGGTCACTAGTTGTAACATTGGAATTCTCTGAAATAATACATAGTTTGTTTGAAGTTGAAGAAGAAATTGAAGTCTTGGAAGCTTGATGAGGTTTTGACATGCTTGTTCTTGAGAAGGCTCTATCATTGGATCCCTGAGCTTGGTTGTTGTTGATGTATTCTAAACTGTCTATTGTTTTTCCTGTTTTCATTTTGTTCCATAAATTCTTACTAGAGTAGGGTGAAAAGTTTAGGCTAAGAAATGACTCCTAGAAGCACCTTAGACTTGTTTATCCTTCATTGTTTCATGTTTTCTTCTGTTGAGGCATTTTAGAGTCTTTAATCATTCTCTTGAACCCTTATGCTCGTTTATTTCTCAAATAGTTCAAATAGTTGGTTCCAACATGATTTATGGTTTTCCCTGCTTGTCTGCTACCACTTGAAAGCTGTTTTTGAAGTCTCCCTTTGAAGTACCATTGTTTATAGTTTTCCAAAGAAGTATATTTTGATCATACTCTTTGTTCCTACTTAAATAGTTGTTTTAAAGGTCTTTATAGTTGTAATCATATATGTGTTAGGTGTTCCCTCTTCTATGACTGCAATTATCAGTGAATCTTTCATGTTTTCTAACTCCTTTGAAATAAAATCTTTGAGGAAATAGGATGTGCTCCCGAATCTTAGATTTCATTTTAAAAGTTGTCTTGAAGTCATCATTTGCTTAAAGTGTGGTTTGTAGAATTCATGGTTAGCCCTGTCTATCAAATACCTCTTTATGTTCAAGTTATGTTTTTAAGTTCCCTTTGTTGAGAATTCAAACTCTCTTTTCAAATCATTGATGTCCATCTCATTCACAAAAACTAAAGGATCCTGTGGCCAAGTTATATTTTCCCTTTGATATCCCATATCCATTTATGAGCTTTTTATTTACTTCTTCTTGACTCCATTTCCCAATGAGCCTAACACTTCTTCTTTCTATCTATACTACCTAGACCTTTCATGTTCTTCTATACCAATTCAACCAAACAAACAAACAAAACAAAACAACTTGCACTTAATAACTAGTCTAAAATCAATACTTGAAAGCAAACAAGATATATATTTGCAAAACATTTGAGAGATCCCTCTCTGAGAATAGGAGGACTAGATCCTGGAACTCTAAAGATTGGTTATGATGTTGTCTTGTCTTTTGGTTAGCCAATCTATCAAAACTCAGGAGCCCCAAACCTTATTAGGTGGTTTTCTAATTTTATAGGGCATAGTGTAATTAAGGTACATCCCTCAAATGGTGGTGGAACATGATAAGAGGTGAAATAGAATGGAATTATAGCGGTAATCTTGGCCCACATATCAAGGAATAAGAGGTAGTTAGACAAAGGAGAGCCAACACCAGGTATGTAATGTGTAGAGAAGGGAGAAATCACGGTACATGGTGCACGACCTTGATGTTTCGACCCTTATTTATATTCCTTTTACCTTTATAATTTCTATTTTATTAACTTCTTGGGGCTCGAGGGATAGGAGCATGACGTGTAAAGATATAGTAGTAATTACCCCCTTTTTAGTAGAGGCGGTTCATTTCCCTCCAGGGGTTGGGACAATCATGGGCTCCTGAATGATAAAGGAGTCTCATCTAGCGCCAATGGAACCAGGGTGATAGCCATGGGTATGGTGTAGAGCTCGTGCATTGGATTTTTCCCATGTGCTAATTATGTTTGTCCCGGCCATCTTTTGCATCTTGTGGTTCATTTTATTTTTGAATGCATCCATTTATTATTTTAATTTTGTTTTCAGCTGCTTCCAGGGCATCTTTCCAACCCTGAACCAAGGTGGGGGCAAGGGAATGGGGAGGCTAACTATATGTGCACCCAGTGAGGAAATGTGGACCCAGGTGGGACAGATGATGAATGGGGGTATAGTGAATGGAAGGGGAGTGGTATATGTGGATAAGTTAGTGGGACCACATAGCCAAAGTTAGGTTTTAAAAATTAGTACCACCCCAAAATGAAATTTTCATTAAAGTAGATCCCACAAGACTAAAATCCAAGGGTAACATCCAAAATAGGTTAAGGGGATAGGAGCGCAAAATCAGCCCACTCTTTCTATTGAATCCCCCCATCAATCCATGCCCAGAAATGACCATGATAAGTAAACCAAACAGTCAATTACCAAATGACAAGACATAGCTTTAGGTTTGGGAGGCCCATCTTCAAACATACAATCAATACAGATGGGTGAGGGACCATATGGTTGCATCAGGTGGCAAAGAGATGGCACAACGAGCTAGTTAAGGGATGCAAGGGGCTGATGGATACTGGCTGAGGTCCATCATGGAGAAAATATTCTACTACAGATGTCACCCATGAATTTGTGGGTAAAAAGTCTCATAATGAAGATGAGTGAAATAGCTAGAATAAGTGATGTTAAAGGAGTAGCTTCCAAACTCCAAAACAATTTTGGTTTCTTTGGTCTTGGTAGAACAAATAGATGTAATTAATATTTAACACTAGATAAGAATATTCAATTATTTGTTTTATATTTTTCTATTATATATATCTATCCTAAACTATAAATCTAACATAGAGGATTAAAACCATCCAAGATATTAATATATCTAGAGGTCATCAATTATGTTCTTTTAATAGAAAATACATATATGAAAATATACACAAAGATATTTATCAGCTTATTCTCTTGGTGCAATTACATTAAAGTATCCAACAATTTTTTTGGATAACTTTTCATGAACCAGCTAAAATATAAGTAAGAAATTGGAGGCTAAAATTGGAGAAAGACACATACACAGTAGTGGGAAATGAGTAGGAAAACAATGAATAAAATTCCCATGAGAGTGCTCTATCATATCCACTAGAAAGACAATTTTTTGAGAGCAAGCTCTTCTAAAACATACTTCTCCATATTAATTAATGTAGTTGGACAAAATTTGTATATAACAACCTCATCTTTATGCCTCAAAATTGAATTCAAGGAAGAAACCACGTCCATGTTGGCAGTGAAGTGTTATATTCCTAGAAAACCTTTGAATTGCTCGAGAAACACTATAATAGCGGGCCCTACAATGAATCCAACTAGGGTTGATTGAGACAAATAGTTGATAAGGAAGCCAACCTGTGTAAAGATGAACATGTTTGTGAATGAAAATAAAGGTATTAGGTTCTGTACTTAGAGCATGAGAAAATGGGCTAGAATATATTGATTAGGCTATTAGGCTTGGTACTATAAATGTCAAAAAACTAGATGAAACATATCAATTATATAAAACTATTCACCTTAGGACACCCAAATAATCTTGGAAAACTCCGACAAAGAATGTTGCAGTTAAATCTAATTGCAAATACAAGACAGGGGCATCGATTAGAGAAAACTCTTCTCTAAGAATGACTGCAAAAAAGAAGAAGCTATTGATACATACCCAGCTACAAGGTCCCATGAACTTTGTAGCATGGAATAGATTAGAGGTGGTACAAAACTATATCATCAAAACCCAATAAGTAGATTTCACAAAGGTAAAACCATTTAGAAACAAATAACTTAACATCAAATTAAATTAAAAATAGAAAAAAAAACATTTTTTCTACATGATTTCTATGTCCCTAAACTCACACGGACCATGTATAGGTGGTAGATTTACAAGTATATCATAACTTATGCCCCAAAATGTAACTAGAATATATTTATAGTAAATTCTAGTGTTATTTTTATTATGATTTTAATATCAATGTAGATTTTTCAAGTTGGAGTAGCTCATTTGTAAGCTAGGGTTTCATGATGAGGCGGTGTTTTTCTATGTGCGTGGATGAGATAATTTACCATGGATATGCATGCTCTTGGTTCTCATTGATAATGGACTTGCAACTAGGAGGTTTCTCTTGTACTTTGTGAGGATTGGCATTTTCATACATGAATTGATGATATGATAACATGCTTTCCCCTTTGTGTTCCTACAAAGTTTATGATGATCTTGATGGCATGTGGTGGCTTCAAGAGAATTCCCTAGTTAACTAGGGTTGGATGATGATTGTTTTTCCACTTTTATTTATGATATATAGTAGTACATTGAGCATTGTGCATGATTTCACCTTCTTCTCACTCATTTCTTGTTGATTCCAAGTTAATCTAGCAAAACAAGACCCTAACTTAAAATCATTGGTTCTCCAACATCCTTGTGTAGTTTACAATGTATCATATATGGATGGAGAGAGGACTAAAATAAATTTCTAGTGGTGTGGAATTATTTCCCAGACTCCTCAGGGAATTAGAGCACTACAGTAGTCTTTCAAACCATTTGATCTCATTCAACAAGCTATTTCAACAATTTTGGTACCTTGAATTTGGAGGGATCATTCTTTGATGCCCTAGTGTAGATTGTAGATTGTAATATGTGGTTATAAATTTGAATTAGAGATATTTGTAGTGGTACGAAGCGTTCCCCCAAATTTCCAATGGTATTAGAGATATTTGCACTTCTTTCAAGCCCATTTTTCAGTTGATTCTAGTCACCAAGACGTTTCTTGTTAATGGTTTGAGGGTAATTTTGGTGGCACATGTGTGGGAGTTTACTTTACAGACATATGCATGATTTACCATTGATTTCTCTACTTACCTTGGGATTCACAATTTCTACATATTTGGAGGTATTTGTACATGTGGCATTCTGATGGTCATTCATACCCCTAGATGCATGGTTTCTTAGGGTACGTTGCACTCTTGGAATTTGTCTCATGATGACACATCATCGTTGATCTTCATTGATACATATTTAATTTGGTGTACTTACAACCACTTTTCATCTCTCTAGATCACACATGTGGTTGAGGGGGCATTGCTTACATATTTTGTTATTCACTTAGATGATATGTCGACACCTGAGAGGTTTATGGATCAATTGACACATCACACTTGAGTTTGATTGCATGATTTGAACTATTTTTATGATTGTTTGCACATGGAGTATTCACTTGATCATCATTTATCCCATGAGCTAACTTGAGGAGGCCATTTAGAGATACACATGTGGCTAGTTTGCACATAGACATAGGATGTTTTTGATAACAACATGATTTTTGGAGAAATTCTAGGGTCTCAAACCCTAGCTTTATGGTGGTTTGACTTGGTTGGAGATTACATGTTGACTTGGAGTCCCTAACACCTACTCTTGGAGGCCCATTGAGGCTTTTATCTCTCTTTCCACACTCATATTGCTTCATTATGAGGGTGGCCTGCATATATGGACAAATTTCACACTTATGGAGGATCATTTTATCTTGTATTAGATAGGGAATCTTATAAGTAGGTGTTTTTCACCTCAAGCTTCATTTTATTTTGGATATTTTCACATTTGGTCTCACATGATATGTTAGGAGTGATCCACCTTCTAGTCTTGTAGTGTAGATTGTGTGAATTGGTTCTTTATAGTTGTCTTACTTATTTCCATTTCAATGTAAATCATTCTATATGGAATGTCTCACCTAAAAATGTGGGCTATTTCCTGTTGTTATGAGTTGACTGAGTTTGTAATTTAAAACTTTGCAACATGGCACTGCAACTAAGATTGGGTCAGTAGCACCCAAACAAAAATGTGAGCTACTGGCTACTCATTATGGATTGCATTTTTTTGGGGGGTGGGATATCCCCACCATTGTTGTGGTTTATCTAAATCTCAGTCATAATGAAAGGTTTTGGGAATTATTTAGTTGAAATGAACTTGAAATGATAATCAATGTTGATTCTATGGTAAGCGTGAGATTTTCTCTAAATGAATGTATATTTAAAAGGATAAATAACATTGTCGGTATTTTTATTTTTTTTTTCTATTTCTAAGAAACACGCCTATGGTGTTCCTCTTCTTTTATCTTCATTGGTACTAATGTATAAGCTAGTATTTATATCTTTGTTGAGTTTGCTTCAAATAAAATGTTGTCTCTTAGAAGACTATGTATTTGACAATCCATTTCTTAATTGAGGTAGGCCCTCATATTTTCCTTGTACATACTCACTTTTTGTAGCATGTAATGTAGTTGTCACATTTAGAAAGATTTCATTTGTGTCATCCACTACTTGACCTTTATGGGTGTTTGGATTTTGAGCTAGAGGCTTGTCATTCCTAGTTAAATTGTTTATCGAGATATGTATATTTACTGTCCATGAACATGAACCAGGATAAGAAAGAATTATATATCTGAATATATTTGGTTAGATTCCCTGCTTTCTAATTATTTTCTTTGCATTGATAAAGTGCCTAGCATAGAATGCCTAACATAGGAGCGTAGGAATTAGACCTACATTTGTTGCACTGACAAGTAACCTCTTGTGGTGGGCTTGAACATGTATACCAAATCTCTCTCTTATATTGGGTGATTCAGCTTCTAATGTTCTATATACAACACGTATTTCAAATTCATTAGGTTAAGGTATTGCGGTGATTCTTAATAGTGTATCTATCATTTTAGCTAGCTGATTATTAGCATTAGCAGTACCGAACAATGAAAGACCACACAATAATCCAAGCTACTAAGCATTGTAGATTATGGTTTGTTGTTTCAACTGTATTTAGGAACTATGAAATATTTGTGCAAACATATTGGAACCGTAACTGACGAAACTACTTATGGTTTATTTATTACGGGAGTGTTTTCAATCTTTTTTATCTTTATTACGGGAGTGTTTTCAATCTTTTTTTATCTTTATGATACTCCATCATTTGATTCTTTTCTATACACTGCTTTTTATCAATCCTTTTCAATTTTAAAGTTACAAATAGCGTTTGAGGGTAATAAAGCCAAAATTATAGTTACATGTATTTTTCAAAGACGTTATGGATGTGTTTATCCTTTCTTAGTTACATTGTGAATTTCCTAGTCTAAAGGAGTTATAAATATCCTCTTTCATTACGGGGAGTTTGATGTGGTTGTGAGAAAATGCATTAGTATTTGCATGTGCATGGTATATGCAGAAGCTAGATGTTGTCTATATTGTATCTTTGTAGAACCCACGTTTGTGTTTGACATATCCGTGGTAAGGATTAAGGATTGAGAGTACTTGTGTTTATTTTATTTTTCTTCACTAACGACTCTATACATATTCTTAGTAGCGTCAATTGGTGAAAGAGTTAGTTAATTAAAAATTTGAAAAATTCTAATAAAAATAACTAATTAATTTTGTATGAAATTTCTATATTCTCATATATGGATTTTTAGTTATTTTATAGATTATAAAGTTTACAAATATTATGTCATTATGTGTAGAGAATGAAAAAAAAAAGTCTATATATGCTATTTCAAGGACTATCATAACTTCTCACATAACTTTTTAAAGAGTTCTAGCTCAATGGAAGAGAACTTCTCTTATAAGGAAGAGGTTGTTTGTTCGATTCCACTATGCCCTAACATTAATTAATTAAATACATTTTATACTAATGTATTTTAGTTGTGAGATATTTTTTTGGATTCATTGTTTTATACTGTCTCCAGAGAGACAATATATAGGATTAAAAACATTGTCTCCATAAAGACAATATGTCTTTAATTCCAACTATTGTCTTTGGAGAGACAATAAATGAAACTGTCTCTAGAGAGACAAAAATGAAATTGTCTTTGGATAAATAAAAATGAAATTGTCTTCTAAGAGACAATAATGTTGGTGTTATATATTGTCTTTATAGAGACAATTTTTTAAGACAATAATTTGAGACATTAGCTTAAAAACAATATTTAAGACAATACACAAGTTTTTTTTCTTCTTTTTTTTGTCTTAAATTAAAACACTTCAAGGAAAAATTGCTTTAAAACCCCCCTCTGTGTTGTAGTGTATACATATATATTTATGTTTTTTCTAAAGTTGATATTAAAATAAATTAGTTAACATGAATATGAAAATGGTTTATTGAAATATAAAAACATAAATAATATCAACTTTATTTTTTTTTTAATTACTTTAAAAGAATTATAAAAGTTGATATAAAATTATCTTATTTCATATGGATATAGAAATATTTTATTTATAACTGAGAGTTAGAGTGAAATGTTTTTACCATATCTCTTTTGTACTAGGTTTTCGTAACAACAACCAATAAAGTAAGCACAATAAGAGTGTGATTATGTTTTATAATACTAAGAATTTAGATTCTATGATCCATAAATTGTGTATAAAGTATTTCGGTGAAATTCACATCTAAACAAATTTTCATGCTTAAATGTGATTTTCATCAAAAAAAATTATACACATTTTATAATACTTTTAAGTAAAAAAAACCATATATATATATATATATATATATATATATATATATATATAAAATCAATAATATTCATTTTTAATTTAAAGAATATTTTATCTTTATTTAAAATATTACACATGTCAATTCCATATTGAATAAAAATAAAGTACACATGATCATGTATAAAATAAAATTTTCAGCTTAATAATAAAAAAATATATTATAACCACAAATTTTTAACCTTAACGTAAGATTAAAACTTCTCCTTTTAAACAAACCCACATTTACCATTTTACATTTCATCCTTTTCTATATAATTATATAAAACAATATTAATTTGTCTTAAACTTCAACCTCTTGAAGTCGTCTTAAACTTTTATACTATTCAAACCCGAAAAATTAGAAATTAAAACCTACTTGTTTAAACTTCAACCTCTTGAACGTCTTAAACTTCTCTACTCTTCAAACCCGAAAAATTAAAAACTACTTGTTTCAAAAATTAATTGGGCAAACCATTAGCTGCGTATTTAACCCCTTAGAAGTCAACACTAAAAGGTTTCAAATTTTAAAGTCATGAACTTCTCAACTCTGGAAGCCCTAATAATTGAATAGGCAAACCATTTCATCACATGTTCAATACCTTAGAAGTCAACACTAAAAGATTTCAAATTCGGAAGTCATGACGCATGCAACCAAAGTAAAAACAAGTTAAATTTTTACATCGAGTGTGAACAAAAATGTAATAAAAATAATGAATGTTTAATCTACATTTAAATTTAAAATTTAAAATGAAATGAAATGAGGTGTAAAATTATCATGAGATGTAAAACATAATTTAATAATTTTAGTGTTATTTTTTAAAGTTGGTAAGATTACGTTTTTATGATTAATCACTGTCTATTCAAAGCTCGATAAGCAATAATTTTAATATTATTAAAATATTAATTAATTAATATAATTAATATATAAAAATATTAATTAATTAATAGATAAAAATATTTAAATGATTAATTTTCAAAATAAAACAAAATGTAATTTAAATTTCTAATAAATAAATATTTCATTAATATATTAAAAAAAGGGACTAATTTTCAAAATGAAAAACAAAAAAAATGAAAGAACATTAAGTATTGCCCAAGGCTACACCAATATATTGCCCGATAAGGTAAAGTGTTTACGCGGGATGCCAACTCTTCCCAAGCCACCACATTCGCACCAACGTGGGTAATTCTGATAAAGGAAAGCCGGGCAAACAAGTAACTTGGAGAGATTTTGTGTATACGGTACGGAAGAATACAGCAACGAAATCGAATGAAAGACAGGTGGCATGAATCGCAGCACACAAAGATATATTTCTGGTGTGAATTTATCGAAAAGAAAGAAAGAGCGAGCGCAAGATGATAGGTTGTCCCTCCCTCCACCTAATGCCACTGACCATGCCTTTTGGATACGTCCACACTTACGCTTTTCCCTTTCCCCGAATATTAACGGCATCTAAAAGGTTATACTGGTGACTTGTTCTCAGAGCTCCATGCCGGGCTCTGCCGGAACACATCCGGACTACGCCACGTGCAATGGAACGGATGCCGGAGAGCAACTTCACAGGACTTATTCTGCGAAGACGCCTCTGCAGCAGCTTTAATCCACACGGATTTCTGATTTTAGTTTCGAGATTGAGATGGAGCCGAATATTCTGATGGAGAGGTATGAATTAGGGCGCCTGTTAGGGCAAGGGACGTTTGCCAAGGTCTACCAAGGTAGAAATCTCAAAACCAGCGAGAGCGTGGCCATTAAAACCATGGACAAAGAAAAAATCGTCAAGGTCGGGATGATCAAGCAGATTAAACGGGAAATCTCCGTCATGAGATTGGTCCGACACCCCAACATCGTTCGGCTTTACGAAGTCATGGCGAGCAAGTCTAAGATTTACATCGTCATGGAGTACGTTAAGGGCGGCGAGCTCTTCAACAGGGTTGCCAAAAATGGGAGATTGAAAGAAGAGGAGGTAAGGAAGTATTTTCAACAACTGATCAGTGCGGTGAATTTCTGCCACAGCCGGGGCGTGTACCACCGGGACTTGAAGCCAGAGAACTTGTTATTAGACGATAATGGGGACATGAAGGTCTGCGACTTTGGGCTCAGCGCACTGCCGGAGCAATTTAGACCGGACGGGCTTCTACACACAGCGTGCGGCACGCCGGCGTACGTAGCGCCGGAGATCATAACGATGAAGGGCTACGACGGCGCCAAGGCCGACATCTGGTCGTGTGGGATCATACTGTTCGTGCTCAGGGCGGGTTATTTGCCTTTCCAAGACTCGAATATTATGGCACTGTATAAGAAAATCTACAAGGGCGACTTCAAGTGCCCACCCTGGTTCTCGTCCGACCTCCGGCGGCTCGTCTACCGACTGCTGGACCACAATCCCCAGACGAGGATCACCGTTCCGCAGCTCATGGATGTCCCCTGGTTCCGGCTCGGTTTCAAACCCTCACAAGCCGACAATGTCGATGTCGGCCTCCTTGACGATGTCGAGTCGGCGTTCATCGTTCCGAAGCCGGCCCGCTTCAACGCCTTCGACATTATTTCCCTGTCATCGGCGTTCAATCTCTCGGGACTGTTCGAGGACAAGATCGTGAAACATGAATTCTGGTTCACATCATCTCAACCAGTGTCGAGCATAATATCGAAGGTGGAGGAGATCGCCAAAGTGTTGAAATTCAGCGTCAAGAAGGCCGAGGATTGCAAGATGAAACTCCAGGGTTCGGAGGTGGGGCTGAAGGGTCGTTTGTCTATCGATGTCGTGATTTTTGAAATCACGCCCTTGCTTTTCATGGTGCAGCTTCAGAAGACCGGGGGAGATACGCTCGAGTACATTAAGTTGTGTAGCCAAAAACTGAGACCCGGTCTCAAAGATATTGTCTGGATTTGGGATGGTAACAGACAATAGATTAACGGATATCGTTTGAGCTATGGTCTTATTACACAGGGATGGTGTCTTGCACATTGCCTCGAGATTTAACTGAGAATTTTCCGAATGATATGGTTCAAAACTCATCATTCATTTACTGTAATTCGGAGAGATCCTAGAATGCCGCAGGTCCTTAGCACATACAAAGTTGAACCTTAAATTGTTTGAATTTTCGAATCTTTCCATGAGAGATTCCTTCTGGGTGGTAGATGTCCGTGCCTTTCACATCTGTCTGGGACTCTGGAGCCGATTCATATCTTCTGAAATTGATTATTCATGAACATTTAATTCAAAATAAATGTGAATAATATAAAATAACTTTATATATTTAAAAAATCTTAAT
The DNA here is from genome assembly GCA_034641835.2 of Pinus albicaulis. Classification (NCBI taxonomy): domain Eukaryota; kingdom Viridiplantae; phylum Streptophyta; class Pinopsida; order Pinales; family Pinaceae; genus Pinus; species Pinus albicaulis. Next base: position 9,157 of record JAXQQM020090038.1, on the reverse strand, counting down.
TATGAGATTTAGTTGATTGATTGAGTTCGAGTCATTTTTGTTATTGAAAAACAGTTATGGGTTCAATTATTTTTACACTTTTAAAGTTAGGTTTCTAATCCACATATAATAATCTTTTTGGATGAATCTAACTCGTACAAATATTCCATAGAAATAGTTATCACTCATATCCATAAACCACATAGAATTTTTCCACCAGTCTCAAAAGTATTGGACACCTTCTTGAAATTAGCCATGGATCCAAGAGGCTCGTAAGCTATGCGTCTCTTCCATGGATCTAGGGGATTCTTATCCTTTTGGCCTCTTTGACAAAGCATTAAATGATGGGAGATGTAGTTCGATTTTTTTGTGTTTTCTTGTAGAAACAAAAGATCAAGGTGGAAGGACGTTTGAGTTGTTATAAGTCCATTTTAGCATTGAATTGCATTGAAAAGTTTCATGCTTAGTTGACTTTGTATTAAAAGTATATAATTTTATATGTTTTTAGAGAAGAGTTGAATAGAAGAAGAGTTCCTCTCTTGTGTGTTCTTGCTCTTTGTCTATGTGTAATTTTTATTTCCGCATTCTGTGTAAACTGTTTGTGCTTTTCTGTTTCGTGTATGTTCTTGACATAGCATTAGAACATACAAAAATTTCCAACATTTTAGTAAATCAAGTTTGTTTGACTTCTAAAGAGACTAGATTTTTTATATGGTTACTAGTCACTGGTGATTGGTTAACATTCCTAGTTATTTGATTGCCCCCTTTGTTAGGCTCTTCTAGAGAGTGTTTCCTTTGATGTATTGCAGAGGATTGATTTAATGTTTCCTAATGTATTTTATAATAAAAAAATGTTATATATATATTTTTGATATATATATATATAACATAAAAAAATAATCATAATTGAATATGATAATTTTGTAATTTTGTGATTTTTTTTAATTGAATTTTAGAGAAAAATATGATAAATTCTCTTCTTCTTTTTTTATTATTAATATTAATATTATAAGTTAATTTTGTTAGTAAATATAACCTTTTAAAATAAGGGAAAATCTATGTAACCAAATACTATGATATATAAAATTTAGATCATATTAAAATTTAAATTATTTCTGAAATTTATAGTTATTTTTTAAACTACAGTTTTGAAGAATATAATTCATTTATTATAAGTTTAATTTATTTGATTTCATCTCAGATATTTTAATATAATATAATACATATATTCACATAATATTAAGAATAGCTCTAGATTTATTAGATATTTATTTATATCAGCTAAAATCCTAGTTTTGAATCTTATTCTTAATACAATCCATTTTCTTTTTTTATTATATATCTAACTTTTACCAAATAATTCTTTTTATAAACTCCAATATCAATAAACCAATAAACCATGCATTCTTCGATAATTATAACATATTGATTTATATTTTCATGATTTTAAAATTTCTTAATTAAAATATGGGCCAAGAGGTAAGAGAAATTTCGTTTGAAATGAGAACAAATCTTTAGTATTAAAGTATTAGGATGAATTGAACTAAAATTTAGTTTACCTCTTAAATTTCAGCAAGATTCCACTTACTTTTTCTCTAGGAATTGGTGTACGATTATTTAGTTTTCATTTAGTTTGTGATTAATGTTAAGTTAATGAGTATGTTTTCAAAAAATAAAAATTATTATAAGTATATTAAAAATATTAATGTGGTTGATATATTTGAAAGTTTCATAAATATAACAAAAAAAATATTGCAATACAAAGAATGCCTTACCAATGTGGTTGATATATTCGAAGGTTTCATAAATATAACAAAAAAAATATTGCAATACAAAGAATGCCTTACCAATGCATACATTTACCTGATTAACCTTGTATAAAAAGATTATAGGTTAACTTTAACTTGAGAAAAAAAATGAATTACACATATTATTCTAAAATGGACCATTTTTCTAAATAAAATTTTCTTATATGTAAATAAATGTTATAAATAAAAATGAGGAATTTATCATCAAGGGACTTATTAGAATTGGAATAATCTCAAATTCCTAGGAAATTGGTGGGCCAACTTGGAACGAATCTAATTTTTTAAATTTATTAAAATTAATGGACCATTTTGCTAAATAAAATTTTCTTATATATAAATGAATGCTATAAATAATAATGAGGAACTTATTAGAATTGGAATAATCTCAAATCTCTAAGAAGTTGGTGGGCTATTAAAAGTAATGGACCAATTTGCTAAATAAAATTTTCTTATATATAAGTGAATGTTATAAATAATAATGAAGAACTTATTAGAATTGGAATAATCTCAAATCCCTAAGAAATTGGTGGGAAATTAAAAGTAATGGACCAATTTGCTAATTAAAATTTTCTTATATATAAATGAATGAACTATAAATAATAATGAGGAACTAATTAGAATTGGAATAATCTCAAATAAGTGAATGTTATAAAAAATAATGAGGAAGTGATTAGAATTGGAATATTCTCAAAGAAGTGAATGTTATAAATAATAATGTGGAACTTATTAGAATTAGACTAATCTCAAATCCCTAAGAAATTAGTGCGCTATTAAAAGTACTGAAACATTTTGCTAAATAAAATTTGCTTTATATAAACCAATGTTATAAATAATAATGAGGAACTCATTAGAATTGCAATAATCTCAAATCCCTAAGAAATTGGTGGGTGGCCAATATGTTTTTGGAGACTTGAACCCACCCCACTTGGCACACAATTTCATAAATTCCATAGGGCCAAAATATCTTTGGAGACTTAGATAAATTCATTTGACAAAAAATCAATAAATTTTTATGGTTTGGAAGTACACAAATTTTGTTGTAATCCTCTCTTATTACATTGATAGACATGTCTATTTTGAAATAAAACTTATAGAATTTTAATTTAATTGTCAATAATTATTAGATAGATGGTACAGATTTAGACTAAATGGAATATTTTAGAATATTCATGGTAGTATATAGTTGTGTTTATCTGAGAATTGATTATGTGTGATATCCTTCTTCTTTTTATGGCTTTAATATTGGACAAGCCAAAGTGGGACAAGTAATATAATGTGACAATGTAAATATTTATTTTGATCAATAAAAATAATTTTTTTTTTGTGAATTATTATTCTTGAAAATACATTAAAGGCTATCATGTGTGAGATTAGATTCCTAACTACTAGTAAAAGAGTTGGAATAAATTATGCCTAAGTAGGGTCATGAACAAAAGAAGAAAAATCTTCCATTTATCGCTACAATGGGAATTGTAGGCAAATTGATGGCGCTGTGGGTGCAGGCGTTAAGGAGAGCCTTTGAAATTTGTTCACAATTGTTTCTAACTCCGGAGGAGTCAGATTCAATTCTTCGCTTTGATTTTCATTCATCAAATTTGGAAAATTTGATTAATGAAATCACAATGCTTTAAAAAGTCATTTAGACAATATCAGCTCCCTACAACATGTTATAAATCCTTGAATTCAATTCATTTAAGAAAACAAACTCAAAATCCTTTGGACCTATAATACTTTGGCATATGAATAGAGATTAAACTTTTCATCATAGTATTAAAATACTTATGAATAAATATTTCAATCCCTTTGAACAAATATCAAACCATAAGACTATAACGTTAACCCCAATTAACGTTAAGAACAAGAGTTTGTTTTACGTTGAATTTTCATGGGTCCCACGCATCCAATATTCAACTCTCTCTTATTAATAAAAATTTACCATTGCCAAAAATGCTGGGCCATACCTCATATTAAACCCTGTGCAGCTTTGAAAGCGATTGCCTATGGATCTTTTGTCCTTCAAATCGAACGCAAATCACGTTGCTTCCACCACAGAAGTTTAGCACACAAAATTACGCAATATGGGCAGTATTTAAGTGTTGACATGTTAGAAATGATTGGATCGCATTCTAAAATGAAAAACCACTCCTCAGCAAATTAGGCACGCGATACCGGCAATATTACTCCTCAAAAACTGCTTACTTCAATTCTGGTATTTAGCATGCGTTCAATTCATTTTTCCGCTCCTTTACGATCCATATTCCTCTACGTTAATGTTGTGAATCGATCTCACAGCTATCGACTCAAACAACGCTATGAATTGAGCTTTACACAACCAGACTTTCGATTCCAGCTTAACAGAGTTCAATGCAATTGCTAATCAAAGCAACAATCGGGTTATATCACTTACGTCCTACAAAAAGCCAAAACTTCATTGATTTTTATAGAGCTCTTCACACAGAACTTAAGATGATGCAATGTATAAACAAGGAATCTATATTCAATTGTGTCCAAATTGTGGCAAGCGTATAAACCATAACCCTTTCTATTGTTTATAACCCAGCAAACCATACATTGATTCAATCAATTTCAACAACGGAATTCAGATTCAATACTATGGCCTTTTATACAGAGTTTTAACATAATCGACCTCTTTTGAGTTTTCTATACAGAAAACAATTCAATTGATTTCTACACAGCATATGCAAACCAATAAATCACGAAGGTGGAATCCTCCGGGGATTGGCAACATAACAACAACTTATGAAACATTGCAATCTTTATTGAAACGGAGGTAAAACCTCTCAATCCCAGTCTTCTACGACCAACTCCCCCTTTAATCTGTATCAGGGTTATATTTATAAATCTTTACATGACTGTTCGGTTCCTTCTTGAGGATCAGTTTCTTCTTATTTAAATAAAGCCTAATTACAGAATATTTCTCTAATTCTATCAACAGAAACTAATTAGACTGACACGAATCAACCATCTAACTTCCTCAATTATTAGACTAATCCTATCTACCCCAAGTGTAACTGACAGCTAAGGTATTGACACCTTTGTTGGTACAATTCTTTGAACTTCTCGAGCCCTTCTAGTCACAACATGTGAACAACTCTTCACATTGTGGACTAGACTCTAATGCCCCTGCATCACAAATCAAACTAACCAAGAGATAGCACGACTGCAGATAAATGTCATCAGTGGAAATTGGTTTAAAGAGGGTCGTGAGAGATAAAGGAGGTAAGATTAAAAGAAAGGGATAGTGGGAGAAAGGTTGTACCTAAACTCATAAATTAACACAACACTGTTAAGGGTTAAGGAGGTGTGAACTGAAAAAGAAATATTGATTTTTTCTCCTGGGAGGGAGGAGTTGGAGCTCGGGGGGAACTACTAAGAAACATTGTTCACGATTGGGAGGAATGTGACAATCTTTAATCTATTTTCAGGAAGTCTGTAGATAAGTATATGAATTTCTAGATAATTTTGTGTTATTTGTATAGCTTATGGATTTTCAAGGTCATGAGAGAATGAATATGATTTTCTTATGATTTTAAGTGTTTATGGGTATTTTTATAAAAATGAATGGATAACACTACTAAATTTTTGTGAGTTGAATATAAGTATGTATGTGTGTGTATTTGTATTCTTATTGTTGCAAAAAAATTAATTGTTATAGGTATAGAGTAAACACCCTTTTGTTGTGAAGGATTGGGTAAGAAACCATATCTAAAAACCAACCCCGATATCCATTTTGTAAGTGGATATGAACATAAAAATAGAGAGTTTCACTAAGGTAGAATAAATACCTAGGTGGTAAGAGAAATAACATTATTCAAACAATCTACATTTAAAAATTAACATTTCACTTGAATTAAAAACTATATTCTTGATTTATATATATATATATATATATATATATATATATATATATATATATATATATATATATATATTAGTTGTTGTATGCCACGACAAGGATGAGAACCTCGTTGGTTGTCCAAAAGAAAAGAAGTCCTAGACAAGGGAATATTATGGCTGAGAGAAAACCTTAAGTACTCCCTCATGATAGGAGTCCACCATGCCTCTAGCCTAATTTGTAAATTCTAAACCAAATAATAATTAAATAGCTCAATTAGATTTATTGCCACTACAATCATATGTTTGAGGAAAAATACCCTATATGAATGTATGGTTACATAAAGACAAATAAAATTATCAATGCCAAAATTTTCAAGATTGCCATGATACATGTGTGCAAGAACATAAAGAATTTTCATTATACACATGCATGGAGAACATAATGGAAACAAAGCTATCAAGTGTGTAAAGATATTGTCTATGGTTATATTAGCATGTGACATTTCAAAGAAAGAAACACACAATTTTTCTTCCCAAAATAAAGATGGAAAATCTCAATTTTGGCAATGCAAACTTCAACAGTAGTTTAAATAATAGAATACAAAGTTTTGAGTTAACAAAGGAAGGAAAATGCCTGAAAGAGTTCTAATAAACCCTCAAAATTATCATACAAGAAACCCAAGAAACCCCAACTAGCTATGAGCCTTTTTTTATAAATAACCTAACTATAACCACATTATATGTAGTTGGAAGAAAAATTGAAGCTTGTATATGGCATCAAGAATTTGTAAATGGAAAATAGAAATTGAGCACCTCTAGTGGATAAAAAAAAGAAAAAGGTTTGCCAGTATTTAACCTTAGAGATGCCACAAAAATAAGACCCAAGCATAACCATGGACTAACCAAAGAATGAATGAAAATAATTCTCTTAGTATGGTCTCAAAATACTTAGAAATTCTTCGTAGAAATATATACAAAGAATTCAGGGTAGTTGGTATCTTACTTGGACAAAAGAGGACGAAATCTCCCCTTTAATACCATTTTACCATGAATTTGTATAATAAGGTAATACACTAGTAAAGTTCAATAACATGTTCAACCAAGTTTGGGTGTCAAGCCCACAATTTATAAAGAAGAATGTAAGGATAACATACATAGTTATTTTCTAAGTGATTTTGAAGGGATGTTACATTATTCCTATTTTTTAATCTTAATTAAATTGATTAATTAAATAATTTGTTAATTGAAGTGACTTATGGTTTTTGGGCATGAAATATTGATAAGAGACTATATATATATATATATAGGGTGAGTGGGCTTAATGGTTAAGAGCATGTGTTTCCTCCTAAGAGGTCACATGTTCATAGACTTAGCAGTCAAATCCCTGAGTCGCAGAGGGGGTCTCATACGTCCCTTGTCTCACAAACAAGCGGGCCTCATAACACCAATTTGGTGTTTAGCTTGGCGGATAATAATATATATTAATTCATTTTAAAATAATTTAAAATAAAGTTATAGTTTAGTTAGTTTTTATATTATCTTAATTTTAGCAATATAAAATGTATCATGAAATAAGTGTTTTCATGCTTATGATGGATTGATGTTTATCAAAATTTATCAACCATTTAATTTATATGGTTACACTAGTAATAGTAAAATTAACAACTTAACATATAGAAATTAATAATTAAACAAATTGAAATTCAAATTAAAACATTGAACGTTAATCATAAATTTGAATGATGTAAAACTCAACCTATCTCAAAATTCCACTTCATTTATTGATCATTTCTGTGTGTAAAAAAACAAATTAAAAAATAAATAAATTAATAAATTAAAATTTATTTATTATAAAATTAACTTACTTTCATTAAGTTGGTTTTCCGTCTTTTATCTTCCCATTGATAACCAACCAGCAAACATTTGGAATAAAAGACAAACAATCACCATGATCAAATAAAAACTAAATCATCCACTTGTTTAAAAAATAACCTACATTTGAACTTAAACATGTAACATGTGGACCCCAACACATCACTGCAAGAGCGGAAAAAAAATTGTGATTTTTCCATCTCATTCCCTTCACTGACACATATACAAGTTCTTTTGAAATTTTTTACATGAAAACGTCACTTCAGGAGAAGTTCTTTTGAAATTTTTTTACATGAAAACATCACTTCAAGAGCAGTTCTTTTGAAATTTTTTTACATGAAAACATCACTTCTAAGAGAAGAAAATAAAAACTGATTTGACGATTTCATTCACTTGCACATATACAAGTTTTTCAAGGAATTCTTTTGACGATTCTTTATGAAAAAAAAATTAAGGTTGAGGCTAATTTTTTTTTAATGAGAAATACTTTTATATTTAAAAATAAATTCATTTGAATATATACCATTTTTAATATATATTTTTTTAATGATTTAAAAAGGTATATATTGTATATGAAAAAACGAAATATTTCTATAATTAAAAATTCAATTCCTTACTTATTGCATATGGAAAAGAGATTAGAATATATATATATAAAATAATTTTATATTAAAAAATACAATCTAAATGACAAACCTCGGAACTGTCATCGAAAATAAGTGGTCACTGGTTAGAATAACGGAATTCTGTTTTTCAAAAGACAGAAGAATCGAATTCTTTGTCTCAACGGAACGGCCAGGCCAATTCTTGTCCGCAAACGAACTTTCAATCGGAAAATCGGAATGATCTGGTGGCCGTTAACTTTATATAAATCCGCGTCGGATTGAAATGGTTTTCCTCGTATACATTTAATAAAAGCATTCCTCCATCAATATCACTCCCGGTCACCAACTCCACCTGTTTGATATGAGGGAAGAAGCTTCCAGTTACGGCTATTCAAATAATCCGAAGCACCCAAATTTTGGCAGACTTTGTCATACCTGAATTTTTCTTCTTCTGATGTCCACAATTGTGTTTATCTTATGGTTAAGAGGAATCCGGTGGTCTTATTACAAGTTTTTTATTAGTTTTAAACGAACATGCGTTACTATCATCTTCCTCCTTATTGGGAAGATATTTGATTGGGAGTCAAATTAGGACCAACGAATGAAAGATGGACAATGGTCACGATTATTCCATCATGCGGGAAACACATCACACAAAAGAGAGAAGAGACAAAAGCTCCCATGTCATAAACATAGTCACGCCCGAGGAGTAAATTAAAATCCAAAGGGCCTTGGACTACCATCGTATTAATATAGACAGTAGTATTTCATCCCAAAGTAATAGGTAACTTGAGAAGTAACCCTAATGGTTGATTGGTTCCTCTATTAAAAACCAACGGATTTTGGTAATGGGCATAAGTTTCAGAGATTCACCTAAAGCTTTCCAAGTAGTTGAGGACATAATACAAGAAAATACAAGAGTATGTGCCTTCATACGTGCCTTCATATATGATTGTACCAGTTGTACCAAGTAAAACCATAATATAATATTTCTATGATATGGAAGGGAACATAAGGAGGAAGATGTTTTCGAAT
>JAXQQM020070945.1:0-81917 GCA_034641835.2 Pinus albicaulis | reverse complement strand
GTGTTATTGCCCAAATCCACCTTAGGATGAAGGAAGGCGGGATTCAGGGTAACACCAAACCACTCTCAGCCTCGTAGCTAGCCCTACGAGGACAGGATAGGGCTCTCTCCGAGTCAATCTCAATGAAAATATATCAATAGGGCTTGAGATGACTAAAACAACAACTGATCTTAGGCTAGATAAACAAATAGGAGGGTTTGATTTTGATTTTTAGGGGTTTTTGTTGGAAAAAGGGAAAAACAATTTTCGGGCTTGGGGATGAGGCCAATTTCTTGCAGAGTTCAAGTTGGGGCGAGGTAGGCAGCGGCTTTGATGTCTTAGATCAAATGAATGGATTGAAAAGACTGTTGAGGAGCTGAAGAGGGCAAGAGAGTGCAAGGATCCTCTTCAAACTGACGAAAAACATATAAAACTAAACAAAAGTCTAAGGCAGAGCACCAGCAAATCAATGAATTCTACCTCAATTACTCATTTGTTTAATTCAGAAGAAAAGAGAAGGGAAATGGCATACATATAACATTAATGAAACTTACAATAACATGAGAATAACATCATCAAAACTCAGAAGCCACAAGGATCCCAACAAGTGCTGCAAAACTCTGGTCTTTCCTTTGCCAAAAACTGAAAATGGATATACAATGAGGTGCCAAACTTTTCCCAAGAGTCCAACCCTGAAAATGACTCAGAAAATACATAATATAGACCATCCTAACCCCTTCCCATGCCTCTAGGGGTCGAGCTCCTCCTTCTAGGAGCTGTTTCAACCAATTCTAAACATGGAACTGAAATCTAGGCAGCCAAACAACTTGCCTCTAAAAGGAAGGAAACTGATTCATTCATTTAATTTTCACTTTTTAGTGAATGAATCCTCTAGAAAAAGTAAATGTGAGCCAAAATTACATCATAGCCATAAAATTACATCAATATAGATCAATAATTACATCCAAAAGTGAAACTAGTCAAACTGGCCGAATTTCTGAGCTGAAAAGTGAAAATTGGGCAAAATTCCTCTATGCGCCGCGCCAGAAAACTCAATGCGCCGCGCCACTTTGAGCCTATTTTTGGGGCACTTCCTGAAGTCTAAATTGAGCTCATGATAGCTCGTTGGAAATCCCTGGATGTATGCTATCCAACCCAAGTGTAATTTTTCAATTTGGATGTCATTTTCCACTCCAAAACTGCAATCTCCCAAGACTGGTTCCTGCTGGTGCAAAAAGTGGCAGAAAGGCCATTTTTGGAGTGTTTTTGACCTTTAAGACCACCCAGAACTTCATGAAATCTCTCAGCCATTCCTGAGCATGCATAATTTACCATAAAAAACCCAAAAATATCAAGTTTTCCTCCAGAAGATGTCCCAATCATAAGCGCGCGTCGGGTGGCGCGACGCGTCGGGCGGAAAAACCTGTTTTGCAACCAAAATTTTCAAAAATGACAAAATATTCTCCAAATTTGCTGAAATTTGGAGTGAAGGTCTCCCATCATGTCTCATGCTCAGCCAAGGAAGCTTCGGCCAAGATTCGGAGTGGATCTGGCCTTTTCCGACGTTTCAGTGCTTTTCTCAACCTCGCCTTCAGGATCTTCATTTTTGCTCTGCAAACGTGTGTGCGGGCCCAATAGTGATTCTTCATGTGTCTGAGCATGTCTTTGTCCCTATTGGCCTTCGCCAAGAAATTCTCCAGATGAATTTTGACTCTCGTAAGGCAAGTCTCTCGCTCAAATGGTGTCATGTCACTTGGTCTCTTCCGGGCCAATTCACGGTCTTCACGGATTCTCTGCAGCTCCATGAGTGTGTGCTGGTCCTCCAGTTGTTTATTCCGCTGCTCCAAGTAATCTATAACCCACTGAGTTCTCTGCAACTTCACGGTCAAAGTGTCAATCTCAGCTTTTTGTTCCTGGATGGTCTCTCTCATCCTTGAGCTAGGAGAGCTCAAATCAACATCGATGAGTGTAAACTCAGTGTCTTGGCCTCCTGAAGGGCCCTCATCGTGCATAGGCCTCTTGCCTCGGTCCTGTACCTGTGCTGATGTAGAAGGTGAGACCCCTTCCACGCCAAGTGGAGATAGTACTCGCGCTGCTGATGAAGATAACGAGACCCCTTCCACCCCTGGTGGAGATAGTACTCGTCGTGCTGCTGCAAATAAGGCTCTGTGGCCTCTCTGATATGTCACACACACTAAAGCACTGATAGGCTCAGTCTCGGGAAACTCAAACTCATGCGAAGGCTCTCCCTCATCATGAACAATCTCGGGAGGCGGCTGAGGGGCTGCAAAGAAGTCACGGGAAATGAACTCATCCCATGCAATGCCCTGCAATCCAAGCTGATGTACTACAATGATTTTAATGAGCGCATAATGATAAATGATGTTATGTTGCTGCTCTGGAGTCTTCTTCTGCACCAGGGTAGTCATCCGCTCTATGTTTTGACACATGAAATATGGAATACTCATCAATCTCACTCTCGTAAAATGCATCAAAAGTCTGATATGGTATGCATAAAGACGTGAGAATCTACCCTCACAGCTGAAGTATCTAATGATGAGTTTCATTAATGGCGCATAGGACTCCTTCAGAAACCGGAATGGAAATACTCTGCTCAACTGCCTCAAATATCCAGGCCTGATGTAAGGTTCATAATATGCTCTATCCAGCTGTTGTCTCTTATTCCACTCCTCACCTATGTTTGGTATCCCGGTTGCCTCAGAAATGGTCTCTGGTGTCAAGGTGAAGTTCACTCCAGCAAGGTTTACATGACCATCACGCAAATGTAGGACAAATAAGCGAACCAACTCCCGATGATGCTGAATCTGAGCAATCATCTCACAATACCGAAAACATGAATGTTGCTGAAAGCATGTCATTGCAAGCGGGCAGGCCTGCAATTGAGCCAAAGAAGTGGGCTCTTCCCTGACGTGCCTGCCACTTTTATGAGACCTCCTCGGTATGTTTAGCTCGACAATTGAGTCACTGTCTTGCTCATATCCCTGCTCATATGATGAATTTGTCTCCGACATGGTGCTGAAACAAGGTGTTTATGCTGATATGTAGGTGAAAACAAGAGTTTGTTTTTCAATACCAAGTGTGCCACATATGTAATGAAAGGCTGCAAGGAGATATCACAATGAATACAATAGACTGTTAAGTGAATTTGGAGTGGAAGGACAGTCATTCACTGCTTGGGGAACTTCAGGATTTGGACATTTTATAAGTGATATGGGAATGAGTGATAGTGATGGGGGTAGTTTTTAGGAATAAGAGTAAATGAAATGGCAAAATATACATGGGTTAAATAGAGACAACCCTTGAATGCTTTGGAAATTAGGATTTTATCAATGTTATGAAGGGAGGGAAATGATGGCAAGTGATAGGGTTTGAGGATTTAAAACATGGGAACAAAGGGTATAAGGGATATGGGACAGCGGGAATAGGAGAAGGGATTATGATAACAATATGATAACAATAATAACAGTGATAACAGTGATAGTCAGTGATGAGAGCACAAATGAAAATGGGGTGGTAGTTTTAAACACCAATAATCAAATTTCAACACCTCTTTTCAAACCCTAGGGAGCAGATTTTAATATGGGTATAGGGTTTATTCTTTCATCAATCAAACTCTAATGTCTTCGCTTCTAAACCACAGCACACATGACTTAAAATCATTGAACAGGCTTTGTCAACTTACTTGGAAAAAACTGAACTGAATCGAATTGAGTTTTTATGGAGCGGAAATGAATTTGGCCTTGGGGGCTCTGTGCGCCGCGCACAAGCCCAATGCGCCGCGCCCGTTGGGAATTGCACGATGAACTCCGGCTCTATGCGCCGCGCTGCGTGGGTGCGTCGCGCCCTATCCCGATGCGCCGTGCTCAATTCCAACACACAGTTGGCCCTTCTAAAATCACAGCTTTGTTCTTTCAACTCCAACTCGACTTCTCTCTTGGATTTTTCCCAATATCTCTTGATGAAAATGGATTAATAACTTTGAGAAATATCTTATATAGACATGGTTTTAATTTTTTCTTCTCAAAAACCCATTTTGTAATGTTTTTGGCTTTGGCACTTTTTGCATTTAATACAACTCTGTCTTTTTGTTTCCTTATTGATTTTCTGAGCTTGAAATGGTGTTTTCTTGGTTGATTTTTGCAGGGATGGTGGCATTGAACCTTGGCAAAGGATGACCAGAGTTTGCATGTGAAGTACTACATGGCGGAAAGATACATATTTATTACAAAAACAAATTTGACAATTTCTTCTTCAAAACAGAGTTTTGAAGAAGAAACATCCTCGAGCATTATTGACGATGAAGATCTTGAAATAAAAACTTATTGAAAACATCTTCATGGCCTGCGGGCATTGTTTAACATTTATGAAGATCAAACTCTAGAACTAGAAACTAAAATGACTCTTTTTTGACCAAAATGGCATCTATGACTGTAAATGACGTGAAATGAACTTTGATGAATTTTGAGAAATTTTGACCAACCCAGCAGGTACAAACATGAGGAAAATAAGAAAACCAAGCCCTTCCGTCAGCCAATGGCATGCACCTAATGGAATGCAGATGAATGAGCAGAATGAGACACCTAAAAATGAAATTAAATAAGATAAATGATCTCTGACAGAGGGATGTAAAGACCGACTCTAACATTGGCTCCAATGGGGATGGTAGCTCCTGGGAGGTGCCAAGAACAACAGATCTTTGGGAGGGTAGACCAGTTCCTTCGTCCATTGGGCTATGGAGTCCATTATTTTGACAAAACAACTCAAGACTGTTGACTAAATTTATTTGCTTGAAACTTTAACTCAAAATGACTCAACTTTTGAAACTGAAACCAAACCGATTAGACGGACTCAAACCAAAACTAAAATCCTTCTTCAGAATTATAGCCTTCACTTCGGGCCCCAAACTGAATAAAAGACCACAATGCACACTTGCAATGAAATTGAAATAAATGATATGTACAATGACAATATGATCAGCAGAAAACATCTTAGAAATGGTACCGCTTGAGCAGCCGACCATTGAATCGCCCTCCTGGACAGTCTTCACCATTCATCTCCTTTAAAAGAAAGGCGTTCTGACCTCGATATGCTGCAATATTGAATGGAACTTTCCAGAGATTTTTAAACTTACTGTGTTTACCTTTGTCCTCATTCCTAGCATCCCACTTCAGCACCACTTCCTCCAATTGGAATTTATCCGCCTTCGCTTTCCTGTCGTAGATATTTTTTATTCTCTCCTGCAATTTGAATGTGTTCTGGAAAACCTCTTCTCTCTTTTGCTGCAAATGAATCATCTGATTTATCCTTCTCTGCATATGGCTTTCTTCACTACCATCTTCCTAAAGAAGCTTGACCACCGAAACCGCAAGAGAGGTAGGAAACACTGTATCCACTCCATAAACTAACTCAAATGGGGACATACCAATGGACTTCTTTTGACTCACCCGATCATCCCATAGCGCATTGACCAGCTTCTTATGCCAACTCTTCTTATTTATGTCCAGCAACTTTTTAATGATGTTGACTAGAGATTTATTGGAAGATTCCACCAAACCGTTGCCTTGCAGATAATAGGCAGTTGAATGTCCCAAAATAATTTTATACTTGGCACAAAACTCAATCATCTTTCTTGATTTAAAAGCTGCTGCATTATCAGTGATCAATTTATTCGGGCAACCAAAACAAGACAAAATGTTTTTCTCAAGGAAAGATATGATTACCGAATCGGTAGCCTATCTGGTAGGAACTGCTTCGATCCATTTCGTGAAGTAATCGGTGGCTGTTAGAATCCATCTATGATGTCCCAAGGAAGGAGGATGGATCTCCCCAATGAAATACAAACCCCATTGATGGAAAGGGGCGCTTACCTCAATAGGATTGAGTGGAAATGGCTGTAATTTCTATCTTCCTTCAAAAATCTGGCACTCATGGAAGCCTTTGACTGTTTTATACACATCAGCAAACAATGTCAACCAATAGTACCCTGCTCTCAAAATCTTATTGGCTATCATTTTCCAAAAATGATGACCCCCACAGTCTCCTTTATGGAAATCCCCCATTACCTTCTTCTCTTCTTCCTCCACCAAACAGTTCAATAAAACACCACCTGGATCTTTCCAATAAAGTGAAAAATTCAAAATACAAAATTTTGCAGCCTTCAATTTCAAATTTCTACCTTAGTTTCTAGTCATGCCAGGCGGTGATGATAAATTTTGAAGAACATACATGATATCTGAATACCATGGGGAAGTAACAAAAATTTCCGATACCTGAACTGGCAAATTCTCCTCATCCTCATCAGACATAGTAGCAATCAGATTTATGTCTAATGCGTGCAAATTCGATTCAGCCATAAGCTTTGCCAGCCCCTGTCCCTTGATAAGCTTTGTGGGCCTTATTTCCACATCATATTCCAACAAAGCTGCAATCCACTTGCCACGTCTTCCTTCCGGATCAGTCTATATTAAAACATATTTCACGACAGCGTTAGGAACATAAGCCAAAATATGGGAATGCAAAATGTATACCCGGAAATCCTTCAATGCTTTTACCAGTGCCAGAGCTTGCTTCTCAATGATGTTTTACTTCAAGGCTGCGTCTCTAATAGTTTGACTGAAAAACGCTATGGACTTCTCATGTCCATCTCTTTTCTGCATTAACACAGCTGCCATGGTATGCTCCGAAGCAAAGGAAAACAAAATAAAATCTTGGGTGTAATCCGGGCTGATTAACACCGGAGCTGAAGATAGTGCCAACTTCACCAAATTAAAGGACTTTACCACCTCTTCAGTCCACTTCACTTGGCTGTCCTTTTTCAGCATATTTGTTATTTCTCTTAAATGTTCAGCAAGGTTAGGGACAAAACGACGTAAAAAGTTCATCTTACCATTAAAAGACTGAATCTCCTTCTTGTTCTTAGGAGGGTCAATTTGATGAATTGCTTAAGTAGCCTGCCATAATATTTTTAGACCAGAAAGGTGGCTAAAACTTTGGGAGCCTCCAAGGAACAATTTTTTTCACTAAAAGTTGTTGGCTCTTGGAGTCTCTATAAGGCCTCCTGCCTTCTTCCTCTGTCCAGATCCTTTACTACTTTTTCACACTTCAAAAGTCTCTGAAATCCTTCAAAAATCCCAAGATTAAATACTGCTGTAGAACCCCTTGTTCCCATTCCTTTTCTTCCACACTAACCCCATTTTCTATTCTCCATTTCCCATGAAAAACCCACAATTTCATGTTTCTCCCTTTCCATTTCATTAAAATCCCTTTTATAAGGTTAAGAACCCACTTTTTAACCTTACCGAAACCTTCATTTCCTTCAAAAAACCCTTCAAAAACCATGAAAATACATGTTTTTATGTATAGGACTTAAGCCCCCTCGAGCTTAGGCCCCTAATCCTTTTTCATCCATATACCTGCACCCTGAAACAAAGGTCTAAACCCTTTGGCGCTCAACGCAAATCGCATTTTCCGCGATTCGTTTAAACTAACCCATCGCAAAAACTTGCGATGCGATCGTTCCGCTCGATCGCAAATCGCAAATCGTTGAGTTGTGGTTTTTTCTAAAAGCGCCCATCGCAAATATCTGCGATGCGATCCATCGCAAATATCTATGATGCGATCCATCACAGATCCTCATCGCAGATCTCCATCACATCGCAAATCCCTCCTCCATCGCAAATCGCAGATCGCGAATTTCAATTTTCATTTAAAATGCCCAGCGCAAATATTTGTGATGCGATCCATCGCAGTTTCCGCCCATCGCATAATCACAATATCGCATTTTCTCTCCGTCACATAATCCGCCATCGCGTTTTCCACTTTTGCAATTTGCGATCGATCCCGCTGGGCCCACCGTTTGACACCCCTGCCTTTCATATAAAAACGTTTTTTTTCTTCTTTCTTTGTAAAGTCGAAAATGATATATTTTGTGGTTTACAAAGGTTTTGCCCATTACATCTCGCCGCTGCATCCCCTCCGTCGATCTGCACCCCCGCTCCATGATCCAACGACCCCGCTTCCTCCGCACAACCTCCTATGCAGTTTAACCTATGAACGCAGGATTTCATAACTTTCGTTTGTGTTTTGCAGGGTTTAACGTTTTCCGCTATATTCAGAAGGAAATTCGAAAGATGAGGGTGACGACCCTCTCTCTTTTGATTTGTTAAAGGAAACCGGACACAGTGTGAAAATTAACGTTTTCATCAGTGTTTCTTGAGGCATTGATGCCTTTTCCTACCTACGCCGCCCTGCACCATAGAGAAAGCCGTCAAGAACAATGCAGAAAAAAGGGTATCAGAGATTGAAGACTAAAAATGAACCAGAACAGTGGATTAGTGGACAGATTGGCGGGGATTACGGCTAAGACAGTTATCAAAAGCCTAATCCCCAGCCTAAAACACAGTTCAATGAAAAATCTAAAAGTGTTTTATCAGACATATTGCCTCCACCGCCATACTGTGAGGCAAATTGATTCCTCAACCACCACAGTGCCACCTATTGTCTCAAGACGCTCAATCAGAGGCTGAATTTACTGAACAAGATCAGATATTTTGCCTCGAAGCAACCAAAGAAGTTATTTCTGCCCCAGATTTAATGACAGAATGTGTGCAGAGTAACCCTAATGTCAAAGACATAGAACCCTCAAATGTAAACAAAGCTCCCACACCGAGCTTAAATTCGAGTGTAAATCATTCAACATGCAGAACACCTCGTATAGTTCTTCGCCGGGCTCCTCAAAGGTCGTGAATACATTAATGCCTCGTATTAATTGATTTTGAGATCTTTTATCAGATCTCACCTCCTCATTCTTCTATAAATACTTCCATAGAAGATGAGTGAGGGGTTGGTTGTTAATGTAAATTGCTGAAGCATTGTAATGTAATTGAGCTGGAAACTCTTGACTGTAAATAGTGGTTTCATTGGCTCTTGGAGCTCTGCTTGTACCAGATAAGTTAGGTTGTGAAGAAGAGATGAACTAAAACACTGGACTTGAAGATTGTAACTGGTTTGGAGCATCAATACAAGCTGATTTATGGGATCCTGGTCTATGTTGACGGTGATGTTATTCTTATTGTAACTTGTGTTTTATTTCTGTTTTCAATCTGTTTCATCTTCTTCTGTAAAGAACAGTTTAAATAGTATTAGGACCTATTGTTTATCAGTAACCTTCTCTGGCTGAGAAATATTTATCCCAATGTTTTCTTCTAACTGTGTTATTAGAAATGATTTAATTTAGTTCAAGCATAGGAATGCTGGCGTTCCCTCGTCTTATTGTCTTAGCTGGATGTTATTTTTGAATGTTACTTTCTGCATAGTTGTGTGAAGATAAACTAGAAGGAAGATATGGTTAGCCCTGGTCCGAGACTTGTCTGCATAGCTATCTGATTGTTTCCCTTGGAATGTGTTAAAAGCTGACTAGTTTCAAAGTACTTATCAGATCTTAGACCATTCTGTGTTATCTTTGTGATTGTCTTGAAAGTAACCAAGTAAAGAAGAGCTAGAAGAGGATTTGTGGTGAGCCCAGCCCGCTAGTTTCTGCTCCAAAGGCTGCTTTCAAGTTTCCCTTCGTTTTTTTTTGTGTTTCTATTGAAAGTGTATCAAAGGCTGGCTAGTTTCAAAGTACTTACCAGATCCTAGTTTGCTTTCATGTTTTCCTTAAGTGCTTGGTCAAAGGCTGGCTAGTTTCAAAGTACTTACCAGATCCTGGGCTGCTCTTTGTTCTGCATCTATTTTTTCCCTTCTTATTGTATCATTCCATTCCATAAATCAAACCTTAAAGAGATCCTTAGACATAGATGACTTGCCCCATGGACCACTCTTGCCTCTTGTTGTTCCAATTAAACCCTATTATGACTCCATAGCCCAATGGACTGAAACTGTCATCATCTTTCCTCTCAGTCAAAACCTATTCTGGTGCTTGCAACTTCTCACCTTTGAACCTATTTGCACATAGATCTTTCCGCCTCAGACAGCAACTATGTTCAACCATCCAACACAAAACAAAACCCTTGGACCTCCTAACTAGCCTAATATCATCACCCTAAAACTTCAAAGACAATATCCATCTTTGTACATATTGGAGAGATCCCTCTCCGGATCCAGGAGGGCTAGATCCTAGGATCCCAAAGTTGGTTGAAATGATGTTAACTCTGTAATTGGACTCTGCCAATCTTGCCAATAAATTACAGAGACCTAACATTTCTGGCGACTCCACTGGGGAATTAGCGTTTTTAATACCTTTTAGAGGCCTCAGAAAACCCTTTATTCAAGAACACTTTGAGAGTAAAAAGCAGCCTTTTCAAGCACTACCAAGGAATGGTAATCAAGATAAAACTTGTTTGAATCAGTGACAAACTAGGTCAACCCTAGGATTCTTTTAAGTTTTTATCTAACCTTGGAAAATCAGCTAGCTTAGCCATAAGGATAGACTGTCTTTGTTTCATAACCGTAGCTAAGTTTTGAGCAAAGTTAAGACATTCTTAGAAACCAACAGAAAAATAATTCAAAAAAAAATACCAAAAACATTTCAGATTGGTAGTAAAACACTTGCTTCCGCATTTCATTTACCTTTTGATGTGTTTTACCCTATACTCTTTGACAGAGTCTGGAAAGGGCCAGGTATCCTCCGGATCTCATCCTCTTTTAAAGGTGACATATCTGGTAAATGCCCTCCCAGTAAATCTCTTGTTAGAGTTTGTTGTGTTTTGAGAGATCCTTGAAAAGGGATGTTTCACAAGCACTAAGGTGGACAGTGTACCTCTTTGAAAACACCCTAAACTTTCCACCTGGCGACTCCACAATCCTGAGCAGACCTTAGCACTCCTCTGGGAAGAACCCTGATCATCATGATATCTTTCAAACTCAGTTAGAGGACTGCAGGATTCGAATTGTAAACAGATTAGTTAACCCCTCAAAGATCGTCATATCTGGTTGAACTTTTCTTGTTTATTTGGGTCTAAAAACGTACCATAGTGGCTCCTAGGAAGATTCATACTCGAGCCCATCCTGACCCGGATCCACCTAAGATAGTTGATAACCCAGAAAGAATCCTTAGGAAGTCTCCTAAGATACAATTTTCAATTGTTTTCAGATCACCCCTAAGAGCTAATTCAGTCCCTGAAAATATTTCAGCTCTTCAGAAATCACAAACTGACTTATTGAACCCATTCAGGACTAGGTCATTTGGTGATTTAGATCAGCTAGATTCTGAGCCTTCACTTTCATCCCCCGAAACAAGTAAGCCCCTTGGGGATAGAGAATCAACACCTCCTGATTTAAATTTTCTACATAATCTAGGTGCCTCTCATCCAAGATCAACTCAAAAATCTACTGTTGTTCCATCCACTTCTGTTCATCCGTCATACACTGTTCAAACCACTCCACTTCAACCCACACCTCCTCTTGTAAATCCACCACATATCATGGCAGCATGGTATGCTCCCTTAGTCCTTCCTGTACCATTAGTCAACCTTCCATAGGACTATCAGTCCAAAATTCCATTATATGATGCTAGCAATACTATAACAGCATCTCAACATGTGGACGAGATGAATGACTACTTTGACAGAAATGAAATTGATGATGATTCTGTCAAGCTTAGACTATTTGCTCAAAGTTTGTGGGGAGAAGCAAGGAAATGGTTTAAAGGTTTAGCCCCTCATAGTATTAATGATATCCAAGGCTTCCATCAAACATTCTTGAACAAATGGGAAGTGAGGAAGAATCCTCTCCAAGTCCTTGCCGACTATAACAATCTCCATAGGAACCCTGGGGAAAGTGTACAAGTTTATTGTACCAGATTTAACAGTGTGTATAATGCACTTTCCCCTGAATTAAAACCTCCTCAGGGCTCAGCTTTAAACAAATTTCTTGAAGGGTTTGATGTTGATATGACCTACTCACTTAGAGAAAGAGATTTTGCAACCCTTGAAGACATGCAAAGAGGGGCCCTTTCTGTGGAAGTAAACTTAATGGAGAAGAGAGCAAGGATGAAAGCTGAAAAGAGAGTATCTTTTAGAGAGGAGTCCACACCTTCCACTTCAAGCTCAAAGATGGAAAGAATGATGGAAGAAATGATGAAGAAAATGAGCATTCTAGAGAGAGCGCAAGCAAGTCTAAATCAAAACGCTCCTCAAAACAGAAACCAAAACCAGAATCAGAATATTAGAAGAAACCAACCTTTAAACAGACCTAGGGAAGATGATCAACAGATCACTCCTCCCTTCCATCAAAACTTTTTAAGTGAGGTTGAGCAAACGGAACAAATAATATAGGAGGATGATATAAACTTATTTGGGGTAGATGATGATGACTTCGAGGTTCATTTTGATAAAAAACAAGGTCTTTATACACCTTACGATGACAAAAGAGATGATAATGAAAATTATTATCAAAACATGGAAAACGTTGTCATAGAGCCTTCAAAGGAATATGAACTCAGAAGCAAATCTAATCAACGAACCCCCAACAATAAAACCTCTGACAAGCCTTCTCAAAACAGCACTGCAACCAAGTCTAAAACAATCAAACAAAAAGACAAAAAAGTGGCTGATAATTCTGGTAATGGTAAAGAGAAAGACACTCAAAATATTGAAAAACAGAGTGCAAACATTAGCAGTACTAACACTCCGGTTATTACTCCTGGTAAAAAAACTGTTTCGACTGTAGATAAACCAAATCAGCAAGTTGTTATTGCTGATAAATTGGCAGTAAGCAAGGCTGAAATCAATGCTTTAAAGAGTCAAAACCTTTTCAGCCTGGAACAGGAAATCTCAAAGATCAAAATTTCTGTTCCTTTGACAGAGTTAGCTGCCCAACATGTATATAGGTCCAAAATTTTGAAGGCTTTGAACTTAGAAGATAATGAAGATACACTCAATCTTAATGATGTCCAACCAGAGCTTATTTTTGGTCCAAAGATCGAAGGAAAGTTCCAACAGGGTCCTGTCCCTCCCTTTTACGTAAGCTTAAACATTGATGACAAAATTCTGCACAATGATATGCATGACTCGGGCGCTTCCCATAATTTAATGCCAAAAGCTGTAATGGAAAGCCTGGGTCTTGAAATTACCATGCCTTACAAAGACTTGTACTCCTTTGACTCAAGCAGAGTTAAATGTCTAGGATTGATAAAAGATCTCTGTGTTAACTTAGCCCAGATTCCAGCCAAGTGTGTAGTCATGGATGTTGTTGTGGCTGATGTACCCCGAAAGTATGGAATGCTTTTATCAAGATCTTGGGGGGCTAAGTTACAAGGAACTATGCAAATGGACATGACCTATGCGACTATCCATGTTTTTAATCAGACTAGAAGACTTTACAGGGAATCCCACATGAAGTACACAGTGACAAGTCAAGACCAGCCTCAAAACTCTCCTCTGTACGCTGTAAGCACGAGCCTTGATTCTTTTATCATGTTTAATGATGAAACACTTACAGAACAAATCATTTCAACAGAATTAATGGCTGAAACGGAGGAAGAGGAACACAACGCTGAACTTCCGAAACAGTCTATTGTATCTGAAAATCCTAGCAAACTAAACACAGGTCTTGAAATGCAAGTCATCAATCCTTTGAACTTAAAACGTGACAGTCAAGAATACAATCCCAACCCGATCAAAAACTTGAAGAGTCAAGTCATGCAAAGGACATGCACCAAACTGATAAAGCTGAAAATGTTCCTCTCTGGACCATGTATTTTGATGGGTCATGCACCAGAACAAATGCTGGTGCAGGTGTCTGGATTACTAACACTGAAAATAATCATACAGAGTGTATTTCATGTAAATTAAACTTTCAGTGTTCCAAAAACATAACAGAATATGAATCCCTTCTTTTAGGCTTGCATCTTTTGGAAAAGCTAGGTGCCAAAAGAATTAATGTATATGGGGATTCCGAATTAATCATTAGGCAAGTCAATGGGGAGTATAATGCAAATCACCCTAGACTTGGGGCCTACAGGAATGATGTCATGGATCTTTTGAAAACATTTGAGGAATCCAACCTGACTTTTGTCCCAAGAAAAAGAAATATTGCAGCCCACAATTTAGCCTTTGCTGCTAGAACCTCCCCAATACTATATGATGACACATCTCAGATAAAATTCAGACCAGCTGTCCCGGATAACAAGAAATATTGGCAGGTGTTTGACGGAGATAAACAAATAGAAGACTTCATGCAATTCAGAAATGAGTTTGAACTCCATGGTTCAGATTCTGAATATGATACAGATTGTAGTGAAGAAAATTTTCTTGGTGAAGAAGAACCGTCTCCTGAGCTTATAGACATCAACCTTCAGATTAGCAAACTTATGAACCAAACAGAATTGAGTGCAAAATCTAAAACACAGGAATTGGAAACTCTGCATTCTAAGGATGATAGTCTGCCCAAGGGTTTGGCCCCTCTAGAAGAACTGTTTGATTTTAATGATGTGGCCAACAAACCTAAACTGGAACCTGTAGAAACTGAGGTAGAGGAATGCAATATAGGCAGTGAGGAAAAATCGAAAATGATCAAACTGTCCAAAACTTTACCAGCTCACATCAAACTTAAATACCTAGAGCTGTTCAAAGAATTTTCTGATGTTTTTGCGTGGAGTTATGAAGATCTTAAGTCCTATGACACTGAAATAATACAGCACAAAATCCCTCTTAAAGAAAAAAAAAAACCATTCAAACAGAAACTGCGCAGAATAAACCCTGTCTAGTTGCCATTGGTTAAGAAGGAAATCATGAAGATGCATGATGCTGGTATTGTTGTCCCTATTAGATATTCTGAGTGGGTATCTAATCTGGTGTCTGTTAGGAAGAAAACTGGAGAAATCAGGCTTTGTATAGACTTTAGAAATTTAAACAAAGCTTCATTGAAAGACAACTACCCTTTACCCAAGATGGACCATATTTTACAAAAGGTAGTAGGGTCTAAAAGAATTTCTTTGCTGGATGGCTATTCAGGGTATAATCAAGTCTTAGTCCACCCTGATGATCAATTAAAGACAGCTTTTACTACACCATGGGGCACTTTCATGTATGTGAAAATGCCTTTTGGTCTGATGAATGCTGGAGCAACCTTTCAGAGAGCCATGGACATAGCATTCTCGGAAGAATTGGGCTTCTTCATCATTATATACCTTGATGATGTCACTGTATTTTAAAAAACAGATGAAGAGCACTTAGAACATTTGAGAAAAGTTTTCGAGAAATGCAGAAAGTTTGGTATATCTTTAAACCCTAAGAAAACATTATTTGGTCTTCAAGAAGGTAAGCTTCTTGGGCACATCATTTCAGAAGAGGGTATAAAGATTGATCCCATGAGGGTTGAGGCCATATTGCAAATCTGTCATCCTTGAAACATCAAAGAGTTGCAGTCTTTCATTGGGAAGATACACTTTTTGAGAATGTTCATCCCTAACTTGGCTGAGCTCCTTAGGAATATCACAAACATGTTGAAGAAGGAGCAAGGGTTAAAATGGACCCTGGAAGCAAAGACATCCTTTGAGCTGGTGAAACAAGCATTGACCAAAACACCGGTTCTAATAAGCCATGATTTTTCAAAAGATTTTTATATCTTCTCCTTCGCATCAGAACATACCATTGCTGCTATCCTTTTACAAAAAAACCCACAAGGACAAGAGCAGCCTATTTCATTCTTCAGTAAGGCACTGAGGGACGCCCCTTTGAAGTATAACATCATGGAAAAGCAAGCTTTTGCTTTGGTTAAGGCTTTAAAATACTTCAGAGTATACATCCTTCACTCACATATTATTGCCTTCGTCCCAAATTCAGTTGTTAAAGACATTCTAACACAGGACCCAGATGGTAAAAGAGGTAAGTGGATTGCCGTTATTCTTGAATATGATCTGGAAATAAAACCCACTAAGCTCATCAAAGGTCAGGGTCTAGCCAAATTAATGGCTGAGTCAAATTGTGAAGTTCTGGATATTAACATGATTAATGCTCTGGATGACCAAGAAGAATTCTCAACTCCCATAGTTGAAGACCATTTTATGAATTCTACTTGGTACGTTGATATTGTTTATGTTTTGCTTAAATTGAATTCACCTCCCGTTTTATCAAAAACAAAGGCAAGGTTCTTAAAGCTAAAAGCTATAAACTATTTCATTATTGATAAATGTCTGTACTGGAAAAATGCAAGCGGTCTATTGCTTAAATGTTTGCCTGAGTTTGATGCAGAAAAGGTTAAGCGCGAATTCCATGAAGGAGAGTGTGGAGGTCATTTTTATTGGAAGTCAACAGCCAACAAAATTCTGAGGGCTGGTTTTTATTGGCCTACTCTGTTTCATGATGTTCACAAAATGACAACTACTTGCCATAAAAGCCAATTGTTTGAGGGCAAGAGAAAATTATTACCCCTTCCTCTGCATCCAATCACTGTTGAAGCTCCTTTTCAACAGTGGGGTCTTGACTTCATAGGAGAGATTCATCCACCATCCTCTGCCCAGCATAGGTGGATTCTTACTGCCACAGACTACTTCACTAAGTGGATAGAATCCATTCCTTGTAGGCAAGCCAATGATTCAGTTATTATAAAGTTCATAGAAACCAATATCCTTTCCAGATTTGGCTGTCCTACCAAGATCATCACAGATAATGCAGCAGCCTTTGGATCAAAGAAAATGGTTGAATTCTGTCACAAGTATCAGATAACATTGGGACACTCCACAACCTATTACCCTCAAGGTAATGGACTTGCAGAATCTTCCAACAAAAGCTTAGTGAACATAATCAAGAAACTGTTGGAGGACAATAAAAAGTCTTGGCACACAAAGCTGATCCATGCACTTTGGGCTGACAGATTAACTTTGAAGAAATCTATTGGTATGTCACCCTTCTAGCTTGTGTATGGTACAGATGCAATTTTTCCTAACAGCCTTGGTGTACCAGTTATGAAGTTAATTCAAGAGTTGCAGACTGAAGAAAATGACATAATCAGAAGAATAAATCAAACCATTCATCTTCAGCAAACCAGAGAGGAAGTGTATAACAAAGCATTGCAGAAGCAAGATAGTATCAAGAAGATATTTGATAGAAGAACAAAGGCCAGCAATTTCAAGATTGGGGACAAAGTTTTAAAGTGGGACTCAAGGAGGGAAGACAAGGGAAAGCATGGAAAGTTTGACCATCTATGGCTTGGCCCTTATTCTATTCATTCAACTGCTGGTAATAATGCTTTTCACTTACAAGAGTTGGATGGAACACAATTGTTTGGGGGTCCTGTCAATGGCAGGATGCTTAAGCATTACCTTTCTTAAACCATTTTATGTTCTGAAGCCTTTTTATTTTTCTTTTCCCATTGTGAATATTTCATCCACCATTGCATTCAAAGTTATGAAAAATCAAAATATACAAAAACAAAGAAAGAAAGAAAAGAGGGCAGAAATGAAAACAAGAAAGGCAAGGCCCCATGCCAAAAAGAGAAACAAACCTGAAAGTGTGCAAGCTTAAATGCCACTCCTGAAAACACACTTCTAGTTAGTCAAACAGTTTAATCTTGACTGACTAGCTTTTGAATTTACTGCTGATAGGTTAGTGAATTTGATTTGCCAAACTGTTTAATCTTGGCTTATCAGTAGATAAATTAGGATAGAAATGAAGGTTCAAACAAACTAAAAATCTGAACCAAACTTTCCAATAGATGATGACTCAAAACTATGTTTTCTTATATGAGTCACGAAATATCAAGACCTGGTTCTAATCAGCTCAAAACTTGAACCAGAGGAAAAGTAAAGATGGCTCAAAGAAAAGCAAAAACAGAGCTGAAAAGAAGAGAGAAGGCCATAATAAGAAACTTTCAGATCTTAAGCCTTCTGTTTTGATTTTAAATTTTCTGCAAATAATAATCTATGTGCAGCTTGTTTTTATGCCATAGATCACAGCAAGTCAAACAGTTCAATCTTGACTTGACTGTTTTTGAATTTCTGTCTTAGAATTTAGAGAATGAAAGTTTGTTGGACAGTAGTTTGTTAGACAGTTTAAACCCAACAGACACTAGATTAGGTAGAGAAACATCTGAGCTCAACCGTTTAATCTGAGTTCAGGGAGAAATAAGGAGTAGAATTAGATTAATTTTTATGCTTTTAAAAGATTAAAATGTTGTAAAAAGAGTTTGCCAATCCAAGTGCACTCTGATGAAGGAAAAAATACTAGATCAGTAGGATTGGGTAGGTAGAAGTTGTATTGGTGAAGTTCATCTTTCTTTCATAACCGAGATTATTTTTCAAAGAAAAGCAAGAGCAAGCAATGGACCAGGCACCAGTCAGCCCCCCAGAGAAATCAAGTCTGAATTCTTGATGCCTTCAAGAAGGCACCATCCCCAAATGGAGCCGCTGTTAGCCACCTATAATATATTTAGACCAGAAAGGTGGCTAAAACTTTGGGAGCCTCCAAGGAACAAATTTTTTCTCTAAAATTTGTTGGCTCTTAGAGTCTCTATAAGGCCTCCTGCCTTCTTCCTCTGTCCAAATCCTTTACTACTTTTTCACACTTCAAAAGCCTCTGAAATCCTTCCAAAATCCCAAGTTAAATACTGCTGCATAACCCCTTGGTCCACTTCCTTTTCTTCCTCACTAACCTCATTTTCTATTCTCCATTTCCCATAAAAAAACCCCACAATTTCATGTTTCTCCCTTTCCATTTCATTAAAATCCCTTTTATAAGGTTAAAAACCCACTTTTTAACCTTACCGAAGCCTTCATTTCTTTCAAAAAACCCTTCAAAAACCATGAAAATACATGTTTTTAAGTATAGGACTTAAGCCCCCTTGAGCTTAGGCCCCTAATCCTTTTTCATCCATATACTCGTGCCCTGGAACCGAGTTCTAAACCCTTTGGCGTTTATCGCAAAGCGCAGATCGTAGAAATCCAAATTGCAGTTTTGTTTTAAAAGTGTTCATCGCAAAAATTTGTGCTGCGATCCATCGCAAAATCGAAAATTTTGTGCCGCGATAAGCTCCTTCCCTATATAACTCCTCAGTCATATGTTCCTCCATGCGCCCAACGGCCCCGCAATTGGGCGCCCAACGCAAAATCACATTTTTTCTCCGTCGCATAATCCGCCATCGCATTTTCCACTTTTGCGATTTGCGATCGATCCCGCCGGGCCCACCATATGATACCCCCTCCATTCATATCAAACGCGCCTTTTTCCTTTGTAAAATCGAAAACAATATATTTTGTAATTTTCAAAGGTTTCGCCCATTACATCCCGCCGCCGCATCTCCGCCGTCAATCTGCACCCCCGCTCCATGATCCAACAACCCTGCTTCCTCCGCACAACCTCCTATGCAGTTTAACCTATGAACGCAGGATTTCATAACTTTCATTTGTGTTTTGTATGGTTTAATGTTTTCTGCTATATTCAGAAGGAAATTCGAAGGAAATTTGAAATATGAAGGTGACGACCCTCTCTCTTTTGATTTTTCAAAGGAAATCGGCCACAGTGTGCAAATTAACGTTTTCATCAGTGTTTCTTGAGGCATTGATGCCTTTTCCTACCTGCGTTGCCCTGCACCATAGAGAAAGCCGTCAAGAACAATGCAAAAAAAAGGGTATCAGAGATTGAAGACTAAAAATGAACTAGAACAGCGGATTAGTGGACAGATTGGCGGGGATTACGGCTAAGACAGTTATCAAAAGCCTAATCCCCAGCCTAAAACAGAGTTCAATGAAAAATCTAAAAGTGTTTTATTAGAAATATTGCCTCCACCGCCATACTTTGAGGAAAATTGATTCCTCAACCACCACAGTGCCACCTATTGTCTCAAGACACTCAATCAGAGGCTGAATTTACTGAACAAGATCAGATATTTTGCCTCGAAGCAACCAAAGAAGTTATTTCTGCCCCAGATTTAATGACAGAATGTGTGCAGAGTAACCCTAACAGTACGCAGAACCTCAAATGTCAAACAAAGCTCCCACCGAGCTTAAATTCTGAGTGTACATCATTCAATACAGTAGAACACCTGTATATTTCTTCGCTGGGCTCCTCAAAGGCCGCGAATACATTAATGCCTGTATTAATTGATTTTGAGATCTTTTATCAGATCTCACCTCCTCATTCTTCTATAAATACTTCCATAGAAGATGAGTGAGGGGTTGGTTGTTAATGTAAATTGCTGAAGCATTGTAATGTAATTGAGCTGGAAACTCTTGACTGTAAATAGTGGTTTCATTGGCTCTTGGAGCTCTGCTTGTACCAGATAAGTTAGGTTGTGAAGAAGAGATGAACTAAAACACTGGACTTGAAGATTGTAATTGGTTTGGAGCATCAATACAAGCTGATTTATGGGATCCTGGTCTATGTTGACGGTGATGTTATTCTTATTGTAACTTATGTTTTATTTCTGTTTTCAATCTGTTTCATCTTCTTCTGTAAAGAATAGTTTAAACAGTATTAGGACCTACTGTTTATCAGTAACCTTCTCTGGCTGAGAAATATTTATCCCAATGTTTTCTTCTAACTGTGTTATTAGAAATGATTTAATTCAGTTCAAGCATAGGAATGCTGGCGTTCCCTCATCCTATTGTCTTAGCTGGATGTTATTTTTGAATGTTACTTTCTGCATAGCTGTGTGAAGATAAACTAGAAGGAAGATATGGTTAGCCCTGGTCCGAGACTTGTCTGCATAGCTATCTGATTGTTTCCATTGGAATGTGTTAAAAGCTGACTAGTTTCAAAGTACTTATCAGATCTTAGACCATTCTGTGTTATCTTTGTGATTGTCTTGAAAGTAACCAAGTAAAGAAGAGCTAGAAGAGGATTTGTGGTGAGCCCGACCCGCTAGTTTCTGCTCCAAAGGCTGCTTTCAAGTTTCCCTTCGTTTTCTTTTGTGTTTTCTATTGAAAGTGTATCAAAGGCTGGCTAGTTTCAAAGTACTTACCAGATCCTAGTTTTCTTTCATGTTTTCCTTAAGTGCTTGGTCAAAGGCTGGCTAGTTTCATAGTACTTACCAGATCCTGGGCTGCTCTTTGTTCTGCATCTATTTTTTCCCTTCTTATTGTATCATTCCATTCCATAAATCAAACCTTAAAGAGATCCTTAGACATAGATGACTTGCCCCATGGACCACTCTTGCCTCTTGTTGTTCCAATTAAACCCTATTATGACTCCATAGCCCAATGGACTGAAACTATCATCATCTTTCCTCTCAGTCAAAACCTATTCTGGTGCTTGCAACTTCTCAGCTTTGAACCTATTTGCACATAGATCTTTCCGCCTCAGACAGCAACTATGTTCAACCATCCAACACAAAACAAAACCCTTGGACCTCATAACTAGCCTAATATCATCACCCTAAAACTTCAAAGACAATATCCATCTTTGTACATATTGGAGAGATCCCTCTCCGGATCCAGGAGGGCTAGATCCTAGGATCCCAAAGTTGGTTGAAATGATGTTAAATTTGTAATTGGACTCTGCCAATCTTGCCAATAAATTACAGAGACCTAACAGATATGGTTAAACTATCATCTATCCCTCTATATATTTATGCAACATTAACAAGAATCCACCACACGATCAGCTAAATCTCCAAAGAGTGTGTGGTAGGAGAAAGAGTCATCTGAAATGTGTTGAGAATCAAACCAAGATTGGTTTTGATAAATTTCCACCAATATACAATTGACTACATTATTAGTTTAGATGAAATTCTTCAGGATTAATCATTAATCGGGAAGAATCTTATTAATCACAAAAGCTAGAACGCATAAATACATTATCAATATTACTATGGTAGTGTTCTGATGCCATTTACCTTGTTCTCCATCAAAGATGTGGTAGGTGAACTTAATTGAGGGCCTCCTTCCACTTCTTTGCTCCTTCACTTCCCACAGGACATTGTCAAAGCCTCTCAGCCCTCCTGCATTCATTCAAATCACCAAACTACACATATGTTACCTAAAATAGTAGTTCTATAGACCTCCATAGACAAACATACATATACAGAAAGAGAGAGATTTTATTCCTGAGTAGTGGTCATTATAGGGCTCTGGTTAGCTGGATAAAACATGCATGCAGAATAGAAAAGGCAGGTATTCACCATGGAGTGCGTTGTTTCCATAATTCTTAGGCAGCTGATATGTTTTCCCATTTTGTGTGAATTCTCCATCCTTGATATAGCTGGCTACACGACCCACCAAGGCACCAAAGTAAGATCTACTGGAGCTCATGTTTTGCATTGATAAACAATCTCATATCATCACAAAAAAATCCACCATATTCCCCATGGTAGCACATACATTTGAGATCCATTCCAATATGTGAGTAGAAACTATAAATTTATCTTAAAATCCTAGCATATCATGCCAGTACCAATTTCCAAAGGGAAATGCAAATACATACCATGTATGAGGCAATATTGTCATAGCCAAGAAGTACGCCTGCTAGATGGCTTGAATGTATAAATACCAATACTTGATGAGCTAGCTCCTCTGAGTAATTCATGATGGTGAAGCAGTTGAAAGGTCGAGCTTAGGGATGATTACCTTTAGCATCAAGGAGAGCGAGGGAGACGAGGGTAGCTCCCCAGTTGGTGAGATTTATATACAGATCGCCCCAGCGAAATTGAAAGAAAATTGGGGAAATGATCCTTTTGTAGGGATGAACATAACGAGCCAACTTGTCTTTCCCTTCAAAATTTCTTGGATTCAATTCCAATTTGTGCCCTTGGCCCTTGACTATTAGCATGGAATTTGTAGAGGTGAATGATAGCCTGAATGCACCAAAAATGCAAGAGAATGGACGACACTTTCACCATCATCGATTGATTGACTGATCAAGGCATGGATGGATAAGCTAAAGCAGAATGTTCTATGATATATATAGTGAGACTCATATATTCAATACTAGACTAGGGTGTGTCTATATGCCTTAAGATAAGGTCACGGTGTAAGACATAACATGGATTGTGTGCAACTATAGACAACCCATGCACTGTGGCTACCAAAAAATGTAATCTTTGGAATCTAAACATGCTACATTTTGGAGTTTTTGTCTTGATATCCCAAATTTGTTTTTGAGAAAATCTTAATTTTGTTATTTAAAATGGAATTTTGAGTGCATCTATGGGTTCAACACCTTGAAAAAACCCTAGAGCAAATTTTTTTTGTTATTTGTAGATTGAATGACCTAAACTAATGCAACATGGTTTTGTGGATCTGTTCTTTCTATCAATTAGCAAGATTGGAAAAAATCCAAGCTGAGGAGAACATTGTTTCAAACACTTTGGGATTCTACGATCTAGCCCTCCTGAATCCGGAGAGGGATATCTACAATAAATGTAAAGATGAATCTATATTTGAAGTTTTGGGTAATGATGTTAGGCTAGTTATGAAGGCCGAAGGTTTTTTTTGTTTTTTGGATGGTTGAGCATGATTATTATTTGAGTGGAAAGTTCCAAATGCAAAGAGTTTCAAAGGTGTGAAGTTGCAAGCAATTAGAACAAACTTTGGCCAGAAAGATAGATAATTGCAGGTTTTAGTCCATTGGGCTATGGAGTCATAATAGGGTTTAATTGAAACAACCAGAGGCAAAATTTGTCCACGGGGCAAGTCATATATGTCTAAGGATCTCTTTGAAGTTTGATTTTATGGGATGAAGTGTTACAAATAGAGGGGATTTAAACAAATTAAGAACAAAGAATAGCCTAAGATCAGGCAAGTACTTCTAAACTAGCCTGATTTTGACATACACTTAAGAAAGACATAAAATTAATCTAAGATGAGGTAAGTACTTCTAAACTAGCCTGCTTTTGATGCACTTTCAATAGAAAAACATTTTAAAACAAAGGGAAAATTGAAGGCAACTGTTGGAGAAGAAACTAGCGGGCCGGGCTCACCACAAATCCTCTCCTAGCTCTGCTCTACTTGGTAACTTTCAAGACAAACACCAAGATAACAAAGAATGGCCTAAGATCTGGTAAGTGTTTCAACACTAGCCAGCTTTCAACACATTCCAAGGGAAACTTTCAGAGAATCTTTGGGGATAAAACTAGGACCAAGGCACACCATATCTTCCTTAGCTCATCTCTACTTAACATGAACTGAAAATAACATTTAAGAATAAAAATTAGCTAACAGGAGGACGGGGGAACGCCAACATTCCTACTGCTTGAAATAAATTAAATCATTCCCGAATAATACAAATTGGAAGAAAATATGTAGATAAATATTTTCAGTCAGAGAAGGGTACTGATATACAGTAGGTCCTAACTCTATGCATGCTGTTCTTTATAAGAGAAGATGAACATTGTGAAAACAGAAATAAAATAACAATTTACAATAAGAAACAACATCACCGTCGACATAGACCAGGATTCCATAAATCAGCTTGTATTGATGCTCCAAACTAGTTACAGCTTTAAGTCCAATGCTTTAGTTTAGCAATCATCTACACTTCCCAGACTAACTTATCTATCACAAGCAGAGCTTCAAGAGCCAGTGAAAACTATTTACAAGTAGAAGTATCAAGCTCAATTACATTTCAAAGTTCAGCAACCAACCCTTTCCTCATTTTCCCCAGTAGTATTTATAGAAGAATGAGGAGGTGGGATCTAATAAAACATCTCCAGGGCCAATTAATACAGACTTAATGGCTTTTTGGCCTTTGAGGGGCTCGATGAAGAATTTTACAGATGTTTTTCTGTCTTTATTAATTGTTTTACATTTAAGATTAAGCTCGATGGGAGCTCTTATTGAATTTTAAGGCTCTGTGTTATGTTAAAGTAATTCTGCTGATATTTTTTCATTAAGTTTATTTGCAGAATTAACTCTCTGGCTGCGCTGAGGCAAATGTTTCTTTTGATCAATGACTTCAGCCTGTGTTTGAATGCCTTGAGGCACAGGTGGCACTGCGGTAGCTGGGAGGAATCAATTTGCCTCAGATGTGGCGGTGGAGGCCTTCTGTCTGATAAAAGTTTAGAATTTTCTTTTAACTGTGTCTTAATTGGGAGGATTAGGCTTTTGATAATCAATCTTGGCTGTAATCCCTACAGATTTGTCTTCAATCTCCTGTTCTGGTATGTTTTGTCTTCGACACTGATATTCTTTATTTGTGATTTATTCACTGTGTTTTGTTGATGTGTAGTGCTACGCAGGGATCGTGAGGCATCAATGCTCATGAAGCATTGACGAGACGTGGAATTTGGACCCATGGATGGCTTCCTTTTAACGAATTGAAGGTGTGAGAATCTTCATTTCCCAGCCTTTGGCTTTTTCTTCAGTATAATGGAAAAACCATTTTATCACCTTTTATCAAATAATATGTCCCGGACTTCAAAACTCCCGATAAAAACAAGCTGCATAAACCATTTCAGGTTACAAAAGGAGCCCAATTGTTATCGAAGTCTTTGTAGAAATGTTTATTAAATCCGCCCTATAAAGCTCCCTGGGTCCGTTTGGGGCTGGATGACATCAGCCCAAATGTGACCCGAAATGTTTATTAAATCTGCCCTATAAAGCTCCTTGGGTCCGTTTGGGGCCTGCTGACATCAGCCCAAATGTGACCCGAAATGTTTATTAAATCCGCCCTATAAAGCTCCCTGGGTCCGTTTGGGGCTGGATGACATCAGCCCAAATGTGACCCAAAATGTTTATTAAATCCCTTCTATAAAGCTCCCTAGGTCCAGATTTCACGACTATGCGAGCAACCAAACAAGACCCGCTTCAATCAGTTGCTGCTGCGTGGGTGTTGACTAGGCATTGGGGACCAGCAGTTGCATTAGGTACAACAGCATTTCTTGTCATGGCGTGGGGACGGCGAGGGAAATTTATTGTGGGCCATAGGTCCCCAAATACCTTAGTTGTCCCAGGAATCTATACCCTCCTCGATCACGCAGATTCGATGAGCTGACCTGAAATTCGGACGCCATGCGGCTCCGATATCGCGCTAAGCCCGGTCAAAATTTAACGCACGGGGAGGGGAAGCGATGGTGGTATTGTCCGTCGACGTGTGATTTTCACGGGATTGCTTGCTATTGAGTGGTTTCCTTTCCATACCAAAAGCGGTGCGATCAAAACTGCGTCCGGCTTTTGAACAGTAAGTGACCGTAGGTTAGACTGGGGTTAATACCCTGCTTCCTATTCACTTCGGTCCATTAAAATCCAGGTTCAAACCTCAGAACTGTGACTCCATTAACCATAACCCGATTTATTTCTACTATAAGCGGGGTTCTTTCCTTTGGACTGGAGTTCGCGGCTCCGCGAGAATAAGCAACATTAAAATACCATGCGGGAGCGTGATCAATCCTTTCGATTGATCGTCGTCGATCATGAAGTATAAGAATCAAACTCATAAATGGAATTTCGTTCAAAAACTTGCACAATACAACACTACATTAAAAAATCTTTTAATTATTTGGTTCTTGCTTCGAGGAGGGTGTGGTGAGGGGAGTGTGGCCATTGGATTACGTGATCGGGCCATTGAAATCGGAGGCAGGGGGGAAAACATTAAAAATTCTCCCAAAGGAAAACTCCGATGCGATAAGCACCCGATGGGTCTAGCGCCTGGTTCCAGCACCAGGGCATATAATCAGGAATTGGTTCAGGACTTAGCCCAAGGGGGCTTAATTCTGCAACATAAAACGGTATTTTTTATGAAATTTCCAACATTTTTCAATGGTTTTGGGGGTTTTGACAAAGTTCAAAAGGAGTTTTAAACTTCTGTAAAGGGGTTTTTATGAAAGGGGAACAGGGGAAAAATGAAAATAGAGGAATATTATGGGGAGAAAAGGGGAGAAAATGAAGGTTAGTTTTTTAATGGAGGAGGGGGAAAAGGGGATTTTGCAGCAGTCTGCTCTCATGAAATCAGCAGAATTCCAGAGTGTAAAATGGGCATAGCAGTGAAGATTTTAGACAGAGGCATGAGGCCTTCAAGAGTCTTCAAGAGATAACACTTTTTTGCAATAAAATTTTTTCCTTGAAGGCTCCAAAAAATGATTTAGCCACCTTTTGGTATAACAAATTTTATAGGTGGCTAACAGTGGCTCCACTTGGGGATGGTGCCTTCTTGAAGGCATCAAGAACTTCAAACATTCATTCTTTGGGAGGCTGATCAGTGCCTCATTCATTGGACTGCCTTTATTTCCTTGGATGATCTTCCTTTGGTCTGAAATTAGGTTAGCAGCCATAAAAACAATGGATCTTTCATCAACAATATTTCTACCTACCCAATCCTACAGATCTAACATTTTTTCTTCTTTAGAGTGCACTTGGATTGGAAAACTCTTTTACAACATTTTATTCTTTTGAAAGCAGGAAATCTAATCTATTTCTACTCCTTATTTCTCCATGGACTCAGATTAAACAGTTGAGCCCATATGATTCTCTACCTAATCTACTATCTGTTGGGATTAAACTGTCCAACAGATTTTATTCACTAAATCCTACGACAGAAATTTAAAAGCATACAAGTCAAGATTGAACAGTCTAACTTGTTGTTGATCTATGGCATAAAAAACAAGCTGCACATAGATCTTATTTTGCAGAAAATTAAAACAAAATGGAAGGCTTAGGATCTGAAATTTCAAAGCATTTCCTTCATCTTTTTTACAGCTCTGTTTTGACTTTTGTTTTGAGTTGTCTTTCCATTGTCAATTGGTTCAGATTTTGAGCTAATTGGAACCAGATTTACATATTTTTTGACTCAGAATTTGAAACAGATTTGATTCATTCTCTTTGGACACTTAGGTTCAGATTTTGAGCATGTTTGAACCTTTAATTTCTATCCTAAGCTATCTACTGATAAGCCAAGATTAAATAGTTTGGAAAATCGAATTCACTATCCTATCAGCAGAAAATTTAAAACTAATTAGTCAAGATTAGGTTGTTTGACTAACTAGAAGTGTGTTCTTTAGGAGTGGCATTTGAGCTTGCACACTTTCAGATTTGTTTCTCTTTTTGGTATGGGGCTATACCTTTCTTGTTTTTACAACCTGCCCTCTTTTATTTCTTTGTTTTTGTATTTTTGATGTTTATAAATTTGAATTCAATGATGAGTGAAGTATTTAGAATGAGAAAAAATATAAAAAGGTTTTCAGAACATAACATGGATCAAGAGAAGTAATGCTTAAGCAACCTACCATTGACAGGACCCCCAAACAATTCTCCTCCATTCAACTCTTGCAAAAAATAGGCATTATTACCAGCAGCTGAATGGATAGAGTAAGGGCCAAGCCATAAGTTGTCAAATTTTCCATGCTTGCCCTTGTCTTCCCTCCTTGAGTCCCACTTCAAAACTTTGTCCCCAATATTGAAATTGCTGGCCTTTGTTCTTCTGTCAAAAAGCTTTTTAATGTTGTCCTGCTTCTGCAATGCTTTGTTATAAACCTCCTCTTTGGTTTGCTGAAGATGAATGGTCTGATTTATTCTTCTGATCATGTCATTATCTTCAGTTTGCAACTCTTGAATCAACTTCATCACTGGTACACCAAGGCTGGTTGGAAAAATTGCATCAGTACCATACACAAGTTGGAAAGGTGACATACCAATATATTTCTTCAAAGTCAATCTGTCAGCCCAAAGTGCATGAACTAGCTTTGTGTGCCAAGAATTTTTGTTGTCCTCCAACAGTTTCTTGATTATGTTCACTAAACTCTTGTTTGAGGATTCTGCAAGTCCATTACCTTGAGGGTAATAGGCTGTGGAATGCCCCAATGTTATCTGATATCTGTGACAAAATTCAACCATCTTCTTTGATCCAAATGCTGCTGCATTATCAGTGATGATCTTGGTAGGACAGCCAAATCTGGAGAGAATGTTAGTCTCCATGAATTTTATAATAACAGAATCATTGGCCTGCCTACAAGGTATGGCTTCTATCCACTTAGTGAAATAGTCTGTGGTAGTGAGAATCCATCTATGCTGAGCAGAAGATGGTGGATGGATTTCTCCTATGAAGTCAAGTCCCCACTGTTGAAAAGGAGCTTCAACAGTGATTGGATGCAGAGGTAGGGGTAGAAGTTTTATTTTGCCTTCAAAAAGTTGACATTTATGACACGCAATGATCATCTTGTGTATATCAGGAAAGATAGTAGGCCAATAGAAACCAGCACTCAAAATTCTGTTGGTTGTTGTCTTCCAGTACAAATGACCGCCACACTCTCCTTCATGGAACTCGTGCTTAACCTTCTCTGCATCATACTTAGGCAAACATTTAAGCAATGCACCACTTGCATTTTTCCAATAAAGACATCTATCTATAATGCAATAGTTTACAGCTTTTAACTTATGGACCTTGCCTTTGTTTTTTTCAAACCAGGAGGTGTATTTAAATTAAGAAAAACATAAATAATATCAGCATACCAAGAGGAATTCATGAAATGGTCTTCAACAATGGGAGTTGATATTTCCTCTTGTTCGTCCAAAGCATTAATCATATTAATATCGAGAACCTCAAAATTGGATTCAGCCATTAATCTAGCTAGACCTTGGCCTTTGATGAGTTTAGTGGGTTTTATCTCTAAATCATATTCAAGAATAACAGCAATCCACTTACCTCTCTTACCATCTGGGTCCTGTGTTAGAATGTCTTTAACAACTGAGTTTGGGACAAAGGCAATGATGTGTGAGTGAAGGATGTACACTCTGAAGTCTTTCAAAGCTTTAACCAAAGCAAAATCTTGCTTCTCCATAATTTTATACTTGAGAGGGGAATCCCTCAATGCCTTGCTAAATAATGCAATAGGCTGCTCTTGCCCTTGTGGATTTTTCTGTAAAAGGACAATAGCTATTGTATGTTCTGATGCAAATGAAAAAATATAAAAATCTTTTGAAAAATCAGGACTTATTAGAACCGGTGTTTTGGTTAACGCTTGCTTCACTAGCTCAAAGGACTTATTTGCTTCCAAGGTCCATTTTACCCCTTGCTCCTTCTTCAACATGTTTGTTATATTCCTAAGGAGCTCAGCTAAGTTGGTGATGAACCTTCTCAAAAAGTTAATCTTTCCAATGAAAGATTGCAACTCCTTGATGTTTCGAGGATGAGAGATTTGCAATATGGCCTCAATCCTTTTGGGATCTATCTTAATACCCTCTTCTGAAATAATGTGCCCAAGAAGTTTACCTTCTTGGAGCCCAAATAGTGTTTTCTTAGGGTTTAAAGATATCCCAAACTTTCTGCATTTCTCGAAAACTTTTCTTAAGTGTTTTAAGTGCTCTTCATCTGTTTTTGAAAACACAGTGACATCATCAAGGTATATAATGATGAAGAAGCCCAGTTCTTCCGAGAATGCTATGTCCATGGCTCTTTGAAAATTTGCTCCAGCATTCATTAGACCAAAGGGAATTTTCACATACATGAAAGTGCCCCATGGTGTAGTAAAGGCTATCTTTAACTGATCAGTAGGGTGAACTAAGATTTGATTGTACCCTGAGTAGCCATCAAGCAAAGAAATTCTTCTAGACCCTACCACCCTTTGTAAAATATGATCCATCTTAGGTAAAGGGTAGTTGTCTTTTAATGAAGCTTTGTTTAAGTCTCTAAAGTCTATACAAAGCCTGATCTCTCTAGTTTTCTTCCTAACTGATACCAGATTAGACACCCACTCAGAATATTTAATAGGGACAATAATACTAGCTTCATACATTTTCCTGATTTCCTTCTCAACCAGAGGCAGCTGAACAGGGTTTATTCTGCGCAGTTTCTGTTTGAATAGTTTTTGGTTTTCTTTGAGGGGGATTTTGTGCTGTATTATTTCAGTGTTATAGGATTTAAGATCTTTGTAACTCCACGCAAAAACATCAGAAAATTCTTTGAACAACTTTATGTATTTGAGTTTAATGTGAGCTGGTAAAGTTTTGGACAGTTTAATCATCATAGGTTTAAGTTCACTGCCTATATTTCACTCTTCCACTTTAGTCTCTATAGGTTCCAGTTTTGGCTTCCTGGCCACATCGTTAAAATCGAACAACTCTTCTAAAGGTGCCAGACCCTTTGGCAAAATTTCATCTTTAGAGTGCAAGGTTTCTAACTCCTCTGTTTCTAACTCTGCGTTCATCTCTGTTTCATTTTCAAGTTTGCTAGATAACAGGTTTACATTAGCAAGTTTAGGAGACCTTTCTTCTTCATCAAGAAAATTTTCTTCACTAGGGCAGTTGGTTTCATAATCTGAATTCGAACTTGGTAGTTCGAATTCGTTTCTGAACTGCATGAAGTCTTCTATTTGTTTGTCTCCGTCGAACACCTGCCAATATTTTTCGTTATCAGGAATGGCTGGTCTAAATTTTATCTGAGTTGTGCAGTCTTTGGTTTCATATGGCGTTAAGCATGTTCTAGCTGCAAAAGCTAAATTGTGGGCTGTAATATTTCTTTTTCTTGGGACAAAAATCAGTTTGGACTCCTCGAAAGTTTTTAAAAGGTCCATGACATCGTTTCGGTAGGTCCTAAGTTTGGGATGATTTGCGTTATACTCCCCATTGACTTGCCTAACGACTAACTCTGAATCCCCATACACATTGATTCTTTTGGCTCCTAACTTCTTCAACAATCGTAAGCCTAAGAGAAGGGATTCATATTCCACTATGTTATTGGAACACTAGAAGTTTAACCTACAAGAAAGGCTTTTTGTGTGGTTATTCTCAGTGTTGCATATCCAGACACCTGCACCGGCGTTGGTCTTAGTGCAAGACCCATCGAAGTGCATACTCCATAGAGGACTAGTCTCGAGTTTATCATTTGGCTTACTATGCTTTTCAATAAGTGTGCTATCGAATTGTTCTTGGAGGTCGGCACACTGTTGAACTTGTTTTAACTCCTCGGATTTTTTATTGGGTTGAGGACTGCGTTCTTGACTCTCAACGTTTAGAAGCGAAGGACACATGATTTGTAGCTCAAGATCTACATTTTGCTTGCTAGAGTTTACAGGTTCAGTAAACTGTTCTGACACTCCTACGTTATCTTCTTCCTCCTCTCTATCTGTCATTAAATCAGACAAGGTCACTTGTTCACTGAAAGTTTCATCATTGAAAAGGATAAATGAATCCAGGCCTGTGTTTACAGAATAAAGGGGAGAGTTATGTGGTCTGTCTTGGCTAGTCACCATGTATTGCATATGAGACTCCTTGTAAAGTCTTCTTGTCTGATTGAAAACAGGGATGGTCGCATAGGTCATGTCCATCTGCATAGTTCCTTGTAACTTAGCTCCCCAAGATCTTGATAATAACATTCCATACTTAGGAGGGACATCGGCCACAACAATATCCATGACTAGGCATTTGGCTGGAATCTGTGCCAAGTTAACGCAGAGGTCTTTGATTAATCCTAAACATTTTACTCTCCTTGAGTCAAAGGAGTAAAGGTCTTTATAAGGTCTGGTGATTTCTAGACCAAGGCTCTCCATTACAGCTTTAGGCATTAAATTATGAGAGGCGCCTGAATCATGCATAGCGTTATGTAAAATCTTGTCATGAACATTTAAACTTACATAAAAGGGAGGAACAGGTCCCTCTTGATATCTACCTTCAATCTTAGGACCAAAAATGAGCTCTGGCTGGTCATTGTTAAGATTGACTGTGTCATTATTATCCTCAATATTTAAAGCCTTCAAAATTTGGGTCCTATATAC
The DNA here is from genome assembly GCA_034641835.2 of Pinus albicaulis. NCBI lineage: Eukaryota > Viridiplantae > Streptophyta > Pinopsida > Pinales > Pinaceae > Pinus > Pinus albicaulis. The sequence goes on along the minus strand of JAXQQM020070945.1, from coordinate 49,346 downwards.
ATTCTGGGCAGCTAACTCAGTTAGGGGAACAGAGATTTTGATCTTTGAAATTTCCTACTCTAGGCTGAAAGGAATTTGGTTCTTTGAAGAACTTGTCTCAGCCTTACTAGCTGCTAGTCTATCATCAACATCAGCCTGCTGATTTGTTCTATTTACATTTGACAAAATTGTTTTCACAAAAGTACTATCTGAAATGTTAGTACTGCTAAGGTCTGCACTCTGTTTTTCATTGTTTTGAGTGCCTTTCTCTTTACCTTTATCAGAATTAACAGCCACTGTTTTGTCCTTTTGTTTGACGACTTTAGGCTTGGTTGCAGTGCTGTTTTGTGAAGATTTGTCAGAGGTTTTGGTGTTGGGAGTTTGTTGACTGGTTTTGCTTCTAAGGTCATATTCTCTTTGAGATTCTATGATGACATTTTCCATGTCTTGATAATAATTTTCATCATCTCTTTTGTCATCATAAGGTGTGTATATACTATAGACCTTGTTTTCTATTATAATGAATCTCAAAGTCATCATTATCTACCCCCAACATGTTGATGTCATCTTCCTATGTTATTTCATCTGCTTCCTCAACTTCACTTACATAGTTTTGATGAAAGGGAGGAGTGATCTGTTGATCATCTTCCCTAGGTCTGTTTGGAGGTTGGTTCCTTCTAAAATTCTGATTTTGGTCTTGATTTCTATTTGGAGGAGCATTTTGGTTTTGGCTTGCTTGTGCTCTCTTAGTTATGCTCATCTCTTTCATCATCTCTTCCATCATTCTCTCCATCTTTGAGTTGGAAGTAGAAGGAGTGTTTTCCTCTCTAAAAGACACTCTCTTCTCATTTTTCATTCTTGCTCTCTTCTCCATTAAGTTTACTTCTACAGCAAGAGCTCCTTTTTGCATCTCTTCAAGAGTTGCAGGATCTCTCTCTCTCAGCTGATAGGCCATCTCGGGGTCGAACCCTTCAGGAAACTTGTTTAAAGATGAGCCTTGTGGAGGTTTTAGATCTGGGGAAAGGGCATTATACACACTGTTAAATCTGGTGCAATAAGCTTGCACACTTTCCCCAGTGTTTCTATGGAGGTTCTTGTAATCAGAAAGGACTTGGAGAGGATTTTTCTTCACTTCCCATTTGTTTAAGAATGTTTGATGGAAGGCTTGGAGATCATTGATACTATGGGGGGTTAAGCCTTTGAACCATTTTCTTACTTCTCCCCCCAGACTCTGAGCAAACAATCTAAGCTTGACAGAATCATCATCAATTTCATTTCTGTCAAAGTAGTCATTCATCTTATCCACATGTTGTGATGCAGTTGTAGCATTACTAGCATCATACAATGGAATTTTGGACTGATAGTCCTGTGGAATATTGACTAATGGTACAGGAAGGACTAAGGGAGCATACCATGCTGCCATGATATGTGGTGGGGGTGGATTCACAATAGGTGGATTAACAAAAGGAAAAGTGGGTTGAAGTGGAGTGGTTTGGACAGTGAATGTAGGATGAAGGGATGTGGATGGAAAAACAGTATATTGTGTTGCTTCGAACTTGTCCCTTTTGAAAAAAAATCATTTAAAACCTTTTAAATGCGCATATATGTGGGTCCGATATATAAATTAAAACCGGAAAATCTCCACCGTCCGTTAAATATCAAATCCAACGGCGCGGAGCACGCCCGAAATGGTGGTCCCCACTTCACGCGCTGTTTTCCAAAACCCGTCGATATTTTCCACACCACCCATCTGCAGTAGGCGGTTTTCCCCGGAGAGCCAGCGATTCCACTCAGTAAACGACGCGTGGCATCTGTATGGGGGCAAAACCACCCTCATTTCACGCATTAAACTTCAGTACGGGGCACCCAGCGAAATCCACGACCACCGTTTGATCTCGAGATCTTCATCCGACGGCCTCCCTTCGTCCAAGCTGCTCGCTCGTTAGTCGGTCTCTGCTGCACCTGCAGACCCACCATGTGTCGCCCTCGCCGTTGATCTGTGCCCGATCAACGGTCTAGATCACCCCGCTCGCCGTTGACCGTCCCACTTCCCACCGGTCCCTTCACGTCAGCATCCGACGTGCACCCTCCGTGCACATGCCTGTCCGTTTCATATATTGCTCCATTCTTCGCGATTTTTAATGTTTTTCATGTAATCCTCCGCTCTGCCGCATGCAACGTCTTCTGGTCCACTGTTCATGGGTTTCCCACCATTTTCCGTGTTTTTTGCCCCCCATTCCGTCCGCTGCACGATCATCTCATCCGTTCACACCACTTCCGTCTCCCCATCTGTGTTTTCTTGACGAGTTTGTTGTTTTGCAGGGTTTTCAAGGATAAAATATCACCTTAGCCCACGATCCTTGTCACAATGTCAGAGAAATTGCAGAGAACCATTTTACTGCAGATTGAATTTATGGAAAAGGACTAGGGAAGGTGGAGACAGGGATTTCTATTAAATGAGCATACTTCAAACCCTGTAAGGAACCTTCCGGCACCATTTAGAATGCAGTATGGCAAGATCAGAGAAGAGAGAATGTTTCAGAGCAAGGACAAGGGATCAGAGCACAAAAATGAAGGTTTCGGGCCTAAAATCAGAGGTCTAAGAGACAAAGCACCAGTTGAAGACCCCGAGGAACGATTCAAAGGATCCTGTACAGGGTGCCCATATAACTTTTATTATGCAGAATGTCCCTGAAATGATTTCCGCCCTAACTACAGTTCAAAAACAGTCAGACATTTATGAGACATACCTTTCAAGCAGCGTATTTCATTTTTTGTTCAAATCACCTGGAGTACAACAAGCCAAAAGGTCAAGATCATATCTAAAGCAGATCATTATTTTACAAGGAAGGTGACAGAGATTAAATACATAGCAGGTCAAGCAGAATGGGTTTTGGCCCTGCGTTCATTGTTATGTTTAATGATACATTTAATTTTCACCTACTCCTTCAGTCGATCTTAGGTTCATCCTTTGCTATAAAGCACAGAAGGAAACTTTGTAATGGTTGTTGATGAGATATCAGTGAAACGCAAGCATTGTTCCTCTTGAGACAAGTTCTCTGTGTAATATTGTAAGATAGACTGAGACTAGATGTATTCAGACTGAATGTTCAAGCTATGGGCTATGATGTACCTGATTGGTGTTGTTTTTAATATGACAAGCATGTTTCTTTGGATCCTGATCTAAAGCAGCTGGTGATGTTTTCCTTTCTCTGGATTTGTGATTGACTTGATTTCATTTCATCATGTTTCTTCAGGCTCGCATCAGAAGTTTGGCATAAGATTTACCCTTGATAGGTACCTTATGTTGCTGCTCTCCCAGCCTTTTATGTTTTCTGCTTATATGTGTATCTGAATGTTGATTTCAATTGGTTTAACCAGTGTAGTGGATGTTATTGCCTGCTCTCTGATGTATGAATTAATGAAATCTGTGTTTAGATGTTCTTGGTAGGATTTAGTTGAATGTGTTGAGAACCTGGGAGGTCTAGAATCTTGTATCTGCCTCACTAGGAGCTTTCCATCCCAATTAAACCTTTCCAAGATCCCTTGTCTTACCTCTAATTCTGTCCAAGCAGGCCTGGATTTAAATGACCTCTGGCCTGATCTATAGACAAAGTTGGTTGGTTCTCCTCCTTCATTTTCAATCCTTTGTGTCCCATTCCAAATATCTCCTTCAAGATCCAAATGCTCTAGATGACTAGCCCAACTGAAAGCTTGCACATTGATTACAAATAAATCCTTTCTTGACTCCATAGCCCAATGGATTTGATGTTCTCTGAGTTATCTGTCTCTGCCTAAGCTTCCTCTTTGCTCATCCTTGTCTTATATTGGTCCTTCTTTTCCTGATTCCCTCCAACCAAACACAAACAATCAAACAAACAACCATGAGCCTACAACTAGCCTAAAATCATAACTTAGAGCTTCAAAGACATCACAGGACTCGCAAAAACACCCGCCGCAATCAAATTCATCAAGGCTCATTTCTTCCCTATTTGCGCTCATTAAAGAGTAATTCGGGAGTTCAGGGGTTTAGTCTTCGCAGGGTAGGCTAGAGGAAGGTTCAAATAAGTCTTCGCCTCCAGAATGTCGTCATAAATAAGGCGAGATTGATTCTTCTTCAAAACCCTGTTTTGAAGAAGAAGTCATCAAATATGTTTTTATGATGAATATGTAATTTGTCAAAATGCTGCAAATTCTCCAGCTCTTCAAATGGCAGCCTTGCTTCAGCTTCAGCAGCCAGCTCTATACCCTGTGAGACAAACAGAAATCCATCAGTCAGTTGATCAGAAACACAATACCCAAAGCAAAGTTGGAGAATAAGCCACAAATTCCGGATTACAGAGTTTCCTTTTTGGTATGATATTTTATTGCAGATGGTGGAAAATGCAAGGTCATGTTCAAAAAGGCCGATGACATCAGACAGGATCAATTGGTTATTCAAATGGTGTCACTGATGGATCGACTATTAAAGCTGGAAAATCTTGACCTACAACTAACTCCATATAAAGTATTGGCAACAGGCCATGAAGAAGGAATGATAAAGTTCATCCCATCAAATTCTTTAGCTCAAATTCTTTCAGAACATCGGAGTCTTGTAAACTATCTGCAGCAATATCATCCTGATGAAAATGGACCATTTGGCATCACAACAACATGACTGGAAACGTTTATTAAAAGTTGTGCTGGCTACTGTGTTATTACCTACATCCTTGGCGTTGGTGACAGGCATCTTGATAATCTTCTTTTGAGGGATGATGGAAGACTCTTTCATGTTGAATTTGGTTACATTCTTGGTAAAGATCCTAAACCGTTTCCACCACCAATGAAACTGTGCAAGGAAATGGTAGAAGCAATGGGTGGAGCAGAAAGTCAATACTATGGGAGATTCAAATATTATTGCTGCGAGGCCCACGATATCCTGAGAAAATCCAGTAATCTCATCCTGAATTTGTTCCATTTAATGGCTGGAGCAAGCATTCCTGCTATTGCATCTGATCCGGAGAAAGAGATTCTTAAGCTTCAAGAAAAGTTCCGTTTGGATTTGGATGATGAGGATGCAATACAATTCTTCCAGACCCTTATTAATGAGAGTGTCAGCGCTTTATTCCCCCAAATGGTTGAGACAATTCATAGATGGGCTTGATATTGGCGTTAAAGATAGAGGACTTACGTATCACACACATGTAAATCCATAACCTTTCCATCAAAACTTGTTCAATTGAAATAATTACTCTCATCTGCGTAAAAGATTCACATTGGATATCGTTATTGATGATGGAGTTTGGTCTTTAGGCAGAACTCAAAGTCGATAATATATTTATCTTGACATTTACGAGTGGACAGTGCTTGGATCAAGTCAAAATCGTGCTTTGCAGAAGTGTTGACAAAGTCTGGAGGTCGTGAGACCCACTTGAAGACAGAACTCAGAAATTGCGTTTGCCAGTCTTCATCCAAAACGACTTCAACGAATTGCAAACAAGTTTTGATCATTGTGTAATGGATTTTTAATATGGTTGTGATGATTTTGATGTTGAGATACAGGCATGAGGAGTAAATTCCGTCAGCAAATCAAGATTCTGTAAGGCGTAAACATGGCGATGTAATTTGATAACACCCCCATATTTCATACAAAGAGTGCAGATGCAAGCCTCTCTTTGGTTCTCTACATTGTGACATCTGTGTACTTTTCTGGTGTTAGCGCTGGCTCCAGCAGCCTGTATTTTACTTGACATTGCTCTTTCTGAAGCTTTTACAGTGTTAAACGATCAGTCAAAATTCTAGCTCTCGTTTTTTTTTCTTTTCGAAAAGATACTACCCAAGAAGCTAGCCAGCAGACCTCTCGATCTTTTCCTCACTTGAAGAGTCATGAAGATATCAACCACAACAGAAAAATAGGAACTGATCTTCTATTTAAAACTTCAGTTAGTGATCTGCGCTCTAGTTTGTATCTTTGAATTGGCCAGCAGAGATTTTCAAATGGTAAAAGTAACGTGGCAATAAAAGTCAAAAGCCAAATTTAAATACAAATAACTATCTCAGCAAAGAAATCGAATTGGTTAGTCTATTTTGGGTTTTCAAGCTGCACTCCAGAAACGTTTAGCTACAGGTTTTACAAATTCATTGTAAAGCTGCTTCTTTCAAGAGCAGACTTGTCCTATTTTAGGATTTTAGGTGAAACTGCTCCTTCCTTTCATTGATCAGTTATCACCTCTCATAGTTTTATTCATACATTGTAAATCAATTGTGGTGGCGGAGAGTGAGTAGAGAATTCTGAGAGCTGGTGGAGGATAGAACGGAGCTTCATTGTACAGATTTTGACAGAGATTTTAATGAAAATACTCAGCTCTGGCTTCTGAGATTCCTGTGGTATGAAAATTAACATTTGTGTCCTCTTTTGTTTCATATGTAGCCTGTTATGTGTTCATGTCATTTCATGATCATTTCCAATTGAACAAATGAAGTGTTAAGGTAGAATTCATATTTGGTATGCTCTGCCTTTAAGTTTGTTCATATTTAATGTTTTCTTCTGTTTGACAAGGATTCATCCTCTATGCCCTTGTCGGCTCCTCAACAGTCTTGCCATTCCATTTAATCTCAATTTGATGTTAAATTTTCCTGCCTACCTTGCCTCAGGAGACAATCTGTGTTTTTGATTACATTTCTCTGTTCAAGCTGTTCTTTGCCTCACACAGCCCAGAAACCCCATCATTTTATTAAAAACCTTATTCATATCAATTTACTAGCCTAAGATCAGTTATGCTTTTGGTCATCTTAGCCCTTCTGAAAACCTTACGCTGAGATAGACCCGAAGAGAGCCCTCTCCTGTCCTCGTAGGGCTAGCTACGAGGCTAAGGTTGGTTTGATGTTGCCTCGAGTCTCGTCTCTTTCAGCCTGTGGCAGATTCGAGTGCTAACATAGTGGCGACCATACTGGGGAAGATGGTTTGCTGTTGATGTGACAGTCGACTTGTAGATTGTCTTGCCCCAGTGCAGGATAACAAAGTTGCAGATCTGATGCTGATGGTGGACAACAGTCAGACACATATGAAGGCTGAAACTTTCACCTGTCGACTCCAGCTCGATCCAGAGATTCCAATGCTCGCTGATCCACTCATGCAATGGTAGGGTATGTGGCAAACCCTGCACTGTGTGAAGCTGTAGAAGATGTTAGAAATTTGTTAGCGGATTATGAAATTAATGAAGAATTTGTCAGAGTCTTGCTTCAATGTTTGAAATCTCTGAAGTTTCCTCTTGAAACTAAAACTAGGTTCTGTGAGTTAATTGTTGAAAAGTTTGAAAAGGAGATTCAATGTTTAGATGAGCAGATTCAGTCATTTGATTTCCAAGACCCTAAAAAGTTCTTGGAAATCCTTCCTCATTCGAAACAAGATATCATAGAATGGCCTACAGTTGTTTACATTGACAGTGTGCAGCTGGAAGTATGCATCACAGAGTTGGGGCAGCCAACAGAGTCCAGCTTCCGTGATCCTATTGCGGCATACATGGACACATTTTTCAGTTTGATTGATAGATCAGGCTATATTTTCCGTGACCAGGCTCATTACGTGCATGAAGGGCTCCCAGCAATTGTATCTGTGACCTGGTGGAAGCATTCTCAAGCGGCATCATTCTCAGGTTTACTTGAATGGTTAATCTGGCATTTCAGTATTACCTGATCTATTGTTTTTACAGCAGAGTAGGGTAGATTTTGTAAATAAATAAGTAGTCCAAAGGGCAGCATTTTGTTCCAGTTTATTGCAGTTCTAGTTTGAGGTTTGCCAAGTTAGTTTTTCAAATCATTTCAGTCAGTTTTCAGTTAATAAGTTGATCAGGATTTCATAGCCCAATGGAGGCACTGTCTGCTCTCCTAAAGCTCTGCGGTTCTTGGCACCTCCAAGAAGCGGCAGCTGCCATCCCCATTGGAGCCAATGTTAGACTCCGTCTTGTCAGACTGCTGCAATCAAGTTCACCAAGGTTCATTTCTCCTTATTTGCAGTCATTAAAGAGTAATTCTGGAGTTCAGGGTTTAGTCTTCAGAAGTAGGCCAGAGGAAGATTCAGTAGGTGTTTATTTCAGGAATGTCATCAATGTGAAATTGATTTTTCTTCAAAACCCTGTTTTGAAGAAGAATTCATTAAATGTGTTTTTTAGAATATGTATCAAATTCTCCAGCTCTTCAAAAAGAAACAGCTTCCTCAGCTCTTCTCTGCAAAAAACAAAAGCAAAAGAAAACAAAACATCATCAGCAATCAGAGGCAAAGTAAGTTACAAGCTATTTGGAGAGGTCTCACTGGAAAGCCCAAACAAACTTCATTGTCACAGCTATTGAATTAAATGATTGTGTTAGTGTTGGGAATGCCCTGCGTCTTATTGATCAAAGGAATGTGATCCGAGGTGATTTTGTGCGTGTTAGTAGTGACACTGTGAGTAATATGTCTTTGAGGCAAGAGTTCATTCTGAGCAGCATGCTTCTGCTAGATTTTAGGGCTGTTATGGTTGGGCCCCCAAATATTGTAGTTGGAACACCAGCTTGTATTGGGGCATGTATTTCTAAATATATTCTTCAGTCTTCCTCTCTTGAGGAGTCACTTGCTACGTTGGTTTTAGATGAGAGAAAAGGAACTGGCTATGTTATTCACAAGCAAAGACTGTGGTTATGAGCGCCTAACACATTGAATAGTATGAGAGGTTGAACCAATGATGATCATATTGTAACTTGCCATTCGATGTCTGTGTTGCATAACTAATCTTGTTGACCTAAATCCTAATAGTTGTTCACCTTGCTATTCCAGTTCAATGCAACACAAAGGAGCTGACATTCTGTTCAAAAATATCCAATCTGTCCCTCCTTGAGATGTGTCATCGCTTCCTTGATTTCATGTCCATCAACGGGTTTGTTTGATTGAGATTATCTATTTCAAACCACTCCTTCACTATTGAAATTTTTCTCAACTGCCTACCAAGAGCCTTCAAGCACACAAGTTTTTCACCGCTTTCCTCATATGTACCCTGCTGTTGGATTCTTCCAATAAACAGGGCTTTTCGAGGAGACACTACGACTCGATAATGAGTACAATTAACTACCCTGTCTACAATCTTCAAAATGCCATTCTGAAGAAACCACTACATAAGATTTTCAAACGAGTTCAAGATGTTGTTATAATGAAAGTTAAAACTACTTCATAAGGTTTTCAACCAAGTTCAAACTACTCTAGAGTAAAGAGAATACTCGGCCTTTGCACATCAAATGCTGGGCAGGACAGAATCAACATCTTGTTGAAGACAGTACCTTCAGTGGAGACACAACATATTATAATAACAAAGTGGTTCAAAGGAGGGTACCTGCCATGGAGACAGAGCCGTGTCTAATAACAGAGTGGTTCAAAATGTTGAATGCAGATCTCAAGAACCATGTTCAGTGTACGTAATTGCTTCACCTGCTAGAGCACGGTAATCAAAACCAAGGTTCCAAGCAATAAATGAATATTAAAATTGCAGTCGAGCGACCCACCTGGGCATTCTTCGCAGTGCAAAAATACAACGTGAGCGACCCACGCAGGAGGTGAGCGACCCACGCAGAGATTGCAGCGTTTGTTTTGTTGCAGAGTGGATGTTCGGAAACAGTTTCTATAATGGTGACAGATGAGTTTGTCTCTCCAATGCGGTTTGCACATATATATTCGGAAAAGATTGTTCATATGCCACATTGTTATTTTGTTAATAATTATAAACAGGAATATCGAAGTTAGTCTCTCTGCAGACACTGAAAGGGGTTCTCGTGTCCATGAGCAAAAAGGGAGCCAACGCCTTGCAATTGAGAGATCTCAAAGGATTGACACTTGTGCAACACTTATCATTAATAATTGATTATTGTGGTAATGCAACCAGGACCGACTATTAAAGTGGAAAAGCCTTGAAATTGTTCATCTTCGTCGTTGCAGGTTGCCAATTGAATGGATCTCCCAACTTCAGAATCCCAAGGAGCTCAAGTCACACAGTTGTCAAAGCTTGGATTACGGAGGTGTATGGAGGCCTAGAAAACATTCCGAAGCTCAGAGTACTACACTCGTCAAAAAATGATAAGTGTGTTAGCTTTCCAGAGGAGTTTGGAAAACGTGGGGCATTTCCTAAATTGCAGCAGCTCATTATAGAAGAATTCAAAGATTTGAAAATATTTCCCGCATTAGATGTTAATGCAATGGCAAAGTTGAAGTATTTGCGTATCAAAGGTTGCCCCCAGTTGGTAAACAAGCCCGAACGATCTGAGACGTTGGAAAGTGTCGAAGAAGAAGAGAAGTAGGAGCAGTACGGTTGACATGTCCTCTGTTTGATACTGCTCGATGGGTGCGGAATTTGGATAGGGCATATTATAAGATGTGGAACTTATACTGCTCGGGGAAGCATCCATAGCCCTTCAAAGTTACTGGGAATGATACTGAATGTCCTTATGATCATTAGTTTGTTAAAACTATTTTGGAGTTTGAAACTGAAAGACAAAATTAGAATAAAGGCATCAACCGCTACAGAAAAATAGGAACCAATTTCCTATTTCAAGACCTCAGAAATCAAAAAGATCTGCGCTCCATGTTTATTAGTCATCAGAGGATTTTTAGAGGGACATTGTATTATTTTAAAATAGAAAGCTGTTCTCTTTTCTAATTTTTTGTAATTTCAGTTCAAACAGCGCCCTGAGTTGTTGGGTCGATCTGTTGTTTTTGTTTTAGAATAGTTTATAAAAATAATTTTTTGTACAAAGAAAAGGGGAGGGAGAGAGTGCTGAGAGCTAGTGTAGGAGAAAATTAGAGTTTATTTGTACAGTCTGAGACAGAGATTTTAATGAAAATACCCAGCGCTGGCTTCTGAGATTCCTGTGGTACGAGATTTAACATTTGTGTCCTCTTTTGTTTCATATGTAGCCTGTTATGTGTTCATGTCATTTCATGATCATTTCCAATTGAACAAATGAAGTGTTAAGGTAGAATTCATATTTGGTATGCTCTGCTTTTAAGTTTGTTCATATTTAATGTTTTCTTCTGTTCGACAAGGATTCATCCTCTATGCCCTTTCCGGCTCCTCAACAGTCTTGCCATTCCATTTAATCTCAATTTGATGTTAAATTTTCCTGCCTACCTTGCCTCAGGAGACAATCTGAGTTTTTGATTACATATCTCTGCTCTTGCTGTCTTTGCCTCACACAGCCCAGAAAACCCCATTATTTATTAAAAAACCCTTTCATTATCAGTTTACTAGCCTAAGATCAGTTATGCTTTTGGTCATCTCAGCCCTTCTGAAAACCTTTTGCTGAGATAGACCCGGAGAGAGCCCTCTCCTGTCCTCGTAGGGCTAGCTACGAGGCTAAGGTTGGTTTGATGTTGCCTCGAGCCTCGCCTCTTTCAGCATGTGGCAGATTCGAGTGCTAACAAGTTGAATTTGGCACATCCAGCTGCGAAGTCGATGATTGAATGTCACACTCAGGATGAGGATCATGCTTGGAGGATACATAGATTACAATAAAACAGGGGAACAATATAAATGGCTCGAGCATGATTTAGCACATGTTGACAGGAGCATCACTCCTCGGCTTGTTGTTGCGTGGCACCCTCCCTAGCACAGCAGTTATAAAGCCCATTGAAAACCCATCGTGAGGTTGAATGCTTGAAAAAAGAAATGGAGGAGTTTTTTTTATAGATATGGTGTTGATATTGTATTCAACGGCCATGTCCATGCATACGAGAGATCAAGCGTGCCTCCATTTTAGCTAAAGATGATCTAAAATTGTGGAACGAAATTATGAAGATGATATGCTGACTGTAATAGATAGAAAGGGTAATGATTTCATAATGTCAAATATCCCATACTGAAGTTGGATGTGAGATTTTCAATTTAGTAGTCGTCATTGTCTCTACCGCAATTGGTGGAATTGTATTTTATTGTCTTGGGCAGCCGGTTATTACTGAATACTTACTTGCAGGGTCGCTTACAATCTCATCAACGTCTGTGGTTTTGAAGTTTTTAATGAAACGAAATAGTATCAACGCCCTTCATGAACAAGTCACAGTTGGAATGCTTATTCTGCAGGACTGTGTTGTTGGATTACTATTTTCATTGCTACATGTTTTGGGTGGACGCAGTCGACCTCTACAAGGGATAATGTCAATGATGGAATCATTAGTAGTATTTTCCATAGTCTTGACAGCTATAAGCATATTATCTTGGTCTTTTGTTCCCTGATTTTTGAAGCTAATGATATGCCTCTGGAAGCCAGAATTAGACGATTAGTCACATGCTTTCATCATCACGCAAGAACAAGAAGGCAGTTGAATCGCACCTTCCAGCAACAACATCACTCCAAAAAAAGAGGAACGATTCACTAGAATCATTCCTATTTCAACATTTAGTTGCAAACCAATTTTTTTTCTTGGAAGATTGTTAAAATCGATAATCCGCCTCTTGTATTTTAGCTGGCTAATTTAATTCTCCGAATTGTAATTAGAGGCCTATATAAGAGATTTCCTAGAGTGGAAAAGTTAGACAATTAATTAATTAGGCAGGCAACGAATTAGGAAATCGATCAAGGGAGCCGGAGACAAGCTCGAACACGAAGGGAGAGCGCAGAAGGGAAGAGGAGTTTTCCCAATGTAGCCTCACGTAGTTCATAACCCACGGATTGATCCTCTTGTCTTGTTGGAGTTGAGTGTTTGCCTCATGATGTAAAGACTGCGTTTTCAAGAATTAATGAAAGCATTTCTAGCCATGCTATGTCCATTTATTTATTGCATTTCATGATCTTGACTACTGTGTGAACCAGGTTATGCATAAAGGGTGTGAGCTGGCTGGGTTGGCCGCCAGACCAGCTCGACACCACTTTACAGTTCTTAAATTAATTAGAATTTAGGTTATTTATTTATTATGTGAATTTATCTACAGTCTCTTTCCTTCTTTAATTTTCATTTGATATGTTGCAGTGTTTTCTTGCCAGCCTTAAAACTAGTTTGATTTTTTTCATTAAGGAATTGTTCCTGCACTTTGAAATATTCATTTATATGGAATAAGAATTGCATCCCTTTGGAGCTATAACATTCATTCATTGATCCAAACTCCCATCTAATTTATATTCCAGAACCCGAGATCGAATTGAGTACTTATGGTCTTGAGAGCCGACATTACAAAAGGGAATTGCTCTATGCTTGAAATAGATGATGTTTATTTTCTAATGTAATTACCTTTAAGCCTCTGGACAGTTTTACAAGATTAATCTATGGGGAAGAGGAAGGCAAGAGATTCATATTAAGTAAATTTATTTATAATTTATTTACACAGTAAATTTACTTGTTATTATGTTGATGCTTTCAGGTTACTTTCACACAGAATTAATGCAAACAGAATTAGTGCAGGCAGAAGTAGTGCACGCAGAATGTTTTTGAATTGCTTTTGAATTTATTCCAGCATTTAAAGTCTTTTGATATTGTGTCAACACTACTTGGTTTCCAGTTCTAATTTCCTTTCTGATTGCTCGTACTTAAGAATTTCCTTTCACATTGATAGTAAATTATTTCCTTTCATTTCCCGCATAATTTTAATTTTTTGGATTGGTATTTCTCAAATTATCTTTTAGTGCAGATTTCATTTATTTCTAAGATTAATGTGCAAGATAGAATAGAATTTGTTTTGCAGATTTCCAAGGGCTCTCTCTGGAATTTCCAGTGCTGCACCTCAAAGTTCACGAACTATTTGGATTGACAAATTAAATGTTGGTACATTTATAGACCCTACAATGCAACCAACATTTTGGTGCCATTGACGGGGAGACGCTTAGGGGATTGACCTTGGTGACCAGTTGCATTTGGGTTTTTTTTCCTTCACCTAGTTTCTCTTGCAATTTCATGTTCTTGAATATATTTCTTTCCTGCATTGTTTCTTTAAGGTTTCTCATTTTATTTAATGTTGTAAGAACCCACCACCCTACTCACATATATACACACTACTCATGTGCTAACAAATGTACCAGTGGGTTTGTTAAAAACAGGAAAATGGTATTTTGAGGAGTCATTCAATGAGGAGTTTTTATGCTTCTACAAAGACATACAACCCATCCAATGAGGAATTAACAAGTGCAGAATTTAACATTTTTCTTGAACATAAAAATGATATTATTAAATCTTTGATCTCGAAATTGGATGATTTGCAGGGAGTGGGATCAGGATGAAAACCCACTGCTTATATTTTGCGCCAACCATAGAAAGAAACACTTCCTTGGAAAGTGTCCATTTAGTAGCCTGAAAATTTGCAAAATTTTTTGAAGAGGATCATCCAACAGAACATTTCCCATCGTTGCCAAGATTACTGCAAGCACTCAGGGAATCAAGTAAGGAATCGAATCAACTATTAGGTATAACTCAAAACCCATTATCATTTGATGTTTGGAATTATGCTTATTTTCCTGAGCAGGTTTCCCAACATGTTTATAATCATGCAGTTTCATGGAAAACTTTTAATCCTCCTCCAATCGAATATCCTACTTCATGGTCGCATCGGCCCTCTCCTTGGCTCTCATCATCAAGCCAAATATCTCCATGGCCTCAAGAATCGTATGGATCTTTATCTCTAGGGCAATATCCCATGAAAATTCAATCATATGAGCACCAACAATAGCCACAATTTATTTCCAATGCACCATTTAGTTATCCTCCTCCATGGTCCCAGCCACATCTGCAACCTTACCCTAGCCTTAATCCATACCCTATCCCTTATCCTAATCCTTACCCTACTTCTTATTCTTACCCATACCCTAGCCCTCATCCAAACCCTAATCCATACCCTAGTCCTAGTCCATGCCCTAATCCACGCCCTAGACCTAACCCTAGTTCTAATTTAAAACCTAAAACTAACCATAGTCCAAAGCCTAGTCCCAACCCAAATCCAAATCATAGTCCAAGCCTTAACCAAAACCCAACCCCAAACCATGTTCTAAACCCTAATATGAACCATCAGGTTGCACAGCAATTTCAAACACCTATTCTTCCCGTTGATTTCCATGTTGAACATAATGCTACATATTTCATGTTTGGAAAGGGAATGAATTTGGAAACTTCCCCCATTACCACAAAACATTCACCCCAGGAAGATATAATTCAAAGACCACCAGAGGAGCAATATTTCATTGGAACTTGTTTTGAAAATGTTGTTGAAGCTAAAAACCCTAGAACCCCTTTCAACCATTCTCCTCAATCTGAAAATCAAATATTTGAGCCTGAACTTGAGGGATTTATGTTTTGTCTTTCACCAGATCCTTTGTGCCTCGAAGGGAGTGACTATTAAACTGTGGAAGACTTGAATCAGTTGGAGAATCATAAATATGTGGATTCCCTTGAATCGTGGTTTCGAGTAGTCATCAAGCCACCTTATTTCCTCATTATTCGGAAACTCTTGGTACCATATCAATTGAAGAAACCGATTTCTCATGCTTTGGTATGTCTTGAACTATTCTTTAAAACTAAGTGCGAGTATAATCAGCATTTTGTTATGGACATGGCTTCATTGAAAGTACACCTACACTTAAAGGTGATATTTCTTTCTTTAAAAATAGGGTAGGGTAATACAAGAATAATGAATAGAGATGTATAACAACACTCTTGAACTTGAGATTCCTTAAAATCGCAGCTTTTGAAATTTCTATTATCATGTGCTCTCATGGTAAGAATTGTCAGAAGAAATTTACACTTAATACCTCATATTTTAGAGTGACTTTTATTACGGATTAACATGTCAGTAAAGGATATTGTTATAATTTACATGTAATACTTCTCTCCTATCCTAATAAACTATCATCTAGAAAGCATTTTTTTAAGTCCTCTTCGAAGGGATCAATGAAAAACCTTCTATGGTGGACCACGCCTACAAAACTCTTCTAAGATTTCATAAAGAATGATCAAATCAAGGAATATTTTGGTCATTATCTCAGACGTCTTTAAATAAGTTGTTAGGGTAGCATGACAAACCAGTAAAGAATAGTAATTAAAAAAATTTGTTTCATTCTGCACCCTTAAGGAGTAGATTTCCTTCTCCACCTACTAAGTAACCCATCTGAGGTTAATTATAATCAGATTTTTTCTAAAAAAACATAAATTAATTAATTGAGGGATAGGAGGTCTCATTGCAATCCGACCTACTATGATCATGGGTCCTAAGGAGAATGACATTATTGCATTAGTCACCAAGCCACAGTAATGGATTTCAGTTGAAAATTTGGAAGACAAGAGGTCTCATCATGAGCCAGCTTGTTCATTCTTGTTATTTCTTGTTAATGGCATTAACTTTAGCTGGTTACCAAGCCGGGACATCGGCCTTCAATTAACTTATAAAAAGAGAAGAATTAAATGCTCTTAAATGACTTTGAATCTTTATCTAATAGGTGGGACAAAAATCATTTCATGAGGTTAAAAGGTATCCCTGTCGAGGCTATAGATGCCTGCTGGCAACAGGGCCATGCCTGTGGTATTAAAGTTAATTTTACACTATGATTAACTTGGTTTTTTTTGCCTTTCCCTGAACTCACTATCAATCTCTTTGAGAATGGCTTTAAAATCCTTCTGTTGTTATACCTTGGAGCTATATCTTCTTGGAATATGAGCAGGGGACCCTTAGTGCAGGTACCTCATTGCGCCAGACAAGAGAAGCTTCAACTATACATCGGTAATGGTAAAATAATCATTGTGATAAGGTATTACTATGTCTAATTTTGACACCTTGCTTTTAAAATCATGTCACTCATATTTTCAACGAGGATATTAAAGTGAAGCTTTTGATCTGGGATGCCTACGAGATATTCTTTTTGAAATTTTAAAAGGTTGGCTATTTTATCCAAATAATAACACCATCCTTGCAATTTAGTTTTTCATGGAAATTTTTGTTTTATATTTTCTAGAAATCAATCTAAGAAAATAAAGAGTCCAGTAGACACTTTGTTTTTAGAGCAAGCTTTATCTAGCGCGGGAAATGTGATCACATAGAATTGCAAGGACATCATTATGAATGCCTATAAATGTTTTAAATTTTTGTTTTTGCGAGGGAGTTATAATATCAGATTTCTTTGCATGAGGACATGCAAGATGGTCAACATAGGGGGATGTTGGGCCTCCGTTTTTTATTATTTATTTGAAATTTATCTCATGATGTCGATGGATAAATGATTATATTTTAATAATATTTATTACTTCCTTGTTTTTACAGGATTAAAATATAATCAATAAAATTTTAATAAAGGATTGTCTATTGCAAGTTTAAAATTGGTTCGATCATGCTTTGGACCTGCCTGCACCATGCAACAGATTCTTGCACCAGAGCAGGTAGATTTGATGCACATACACTGAGAAAAGTGAAAGGCTGAGATGTGGTTTTAGCATAAGAGGTTGTTGCAGATATTATTCGAACCACATGATGAAGATGCCATTTGATGCAGCAGGAGGCACTGTGGTTAAAAATAATGGTAATGTCATCTTGTGTGAGTTGGATTTGGCACATCCAGCTACGAAGTCAGTGATTGAATGTCGCACTCAGGACAAGGATCATGCTTGGAGGATACATAGATTACAATAAAACAGGGGAGCAATATAAATGGCTTGAGCATGATTTAGCAGATGTTTACAGAAGCATGACTCCTTGGCTTGTTATTGTGTGGCGCCTTCCCTAGTATAGCAGTTATAAATCCCATTGAAAACCCATCGTGAGGTTGAATGTGTGAAACAGGAAATGGAGGATTTTTTGTACATATATGGTATTGATATTGTATTCAACAGCCATGTCCATGCATATCATAGATCAAGCACGCCTCCATCTCAACTAAAGATGATCTAAAATTGTGGAACGAAAGTATGAAGACGATATGCCGACTTTAATAAATATAAAGGGCAATGATTTCATAATTTCAAATATCCCATACTGAAGTTGGATTTGAGATTTTTGATTTAGTAGTTGTCATTTTCTCTACCGCAATTGGTGACATTGTATTTTCTTGTCTTGGGTAGTTGGTTATTATTGAATACTTACTTGTGGGATCGGTTACAATGTCATCAACGACTGTGGTTTTGAAGTTTTAATGAAACGAAATAGTGTCAACGCCCTTCATGGACAAGTCATAGTTGGAACGCTTATTCTGCATGACTGTGTTGTTGGGTTCCTATTTGCACTGCTACTTATTTTGGGTGGACGTCGTCGACTTCTACAAGGGATAATGTCAATGATGGAATCGTTAGTAGTATTTTCCATATTCTTGACAGCCACAATCATATTATCTTGGTCATTTGTTCCTTGATTTTTGAAGCTAATGATATGCCTCTGGAAGCCAGAATTGGATGAGTCGTCAAAAGATTTCATCATCATGCAAGAATAAGAAGGCATTTGAATTGCACCTTCCAGCAACAACATCACTCCAGAAAAAGAGAAATGATTCTCTAGAATCTTTCCTATTTCAACATTTAGTTGCAAACCAATTTTTAGTCTTGGCAGATTGTTAAAATTGATAATTTCCCTCTTGTATTTTAGTTGGCTAATTTAATTCTCCAAATTGTAACTAGAGGCCTATATAAGAGATTACCTGGAGCGGCAAAGTTATTCAATTAATTAATTAGGTAGCAAATTAGGAAATCAATCAAGGGAGCCAGAGACAAGCTCGGGCATGAAGGGAGTGTGTAGAAGGGAAGAGGAGTTGTCCCAATGTAGCCTCACGCAGTTCATAACCAGTGGACCGCTCCTCTTCTCTTGCTGGAGTTGATTTTTTGCCTCATGATGTAAATACTTCGTTTTCAGGAATTAATGAAATTATTTCTAGCCACGCTCTGTCCATTTATTTATTGCATTTCATGATCTTGACTCTTGTGTGAACCAGGTTACACATAAAGGGTGTGAGCTGGTTGGGTTGGCCACTAGACCAGCTCGACACTGCTCTGCAGTTCTTAAATTAATTAGAATTTAGGTTATTTATTTATTATGTTAATTTATCTACAGTCTCTTTCCTTGTTTAAAACATTGTTCTTGCACTTTGAAATATTAATTTATATGGAATAATAATTGAATCCCTCTAGAGTTGTAACATGCATTGATCCAAACCCATCTAATTTATATTCCATAGCCTGAGATTGGCTTGAGTACTTATGGTCTTGAGAGCCGACATTATAAAAGGGAATTTCTCTATGCTTGAAATAGATGATGTCTATTTTCAGATGTAATTACCTTTAAGCCTCTGGACAATTTTACAAGATTAATCTATGGGGATGAGGAAGGCAAGAGATTCATATTAAGTCAATTTATTTATAAGTTATTTACACAGTAAATTTACTTGTTATGTTATTGATGCTTTTAGGTTAATTTCACATAGAATTAGTGCAAGCAGAAGTAGTGCATGCAGAATGGTTTTGAATTGCTTTTGAATTTATTCCAGCATTTACAATATTTTGATATTGTGTCGACACTACTTGGTTTCCAGTTCTAATTTCCTTTCTGACTGCTCGTACTTAATAATTTCCTTTTGCAATTATAGTATAGGATTTCCTTTTATTTCTCGCATAATTTTAATTGCTTGGATTGGTGTTTCTCAAATTCTCTTTTAGTGCAGGATTTCAATTATTTCAGATATTAATATGCAAGATAGACTAGAATTTGTTTTTTAGGTTGTCAGGGGCACTCTTTGGCATTTCCAGTGCTATGTCTCGAAGTTCATGAACTATCTGGATTGACAAATTAAATGTTGGTACATTTATAGACCCTATACTACAACCAACATTTAGAGAGTCTCATGTTTTCTTAGGGTGTGCTTCAATGAAGTAACTGTAAGAAGAGGATAAGGGTCCCAACACACTGGGTGCCTTTTGCTCCAATGCTTACCGGTGCTTCGTGTGTGCTTTGGAGTGTACAATCACAAACGTTATGAGATGCGGATATGCGATGATCCTTTACAACACTTTTCTAATTACCATATGTTTGATTGGTCCTTGCAAAAAATGATGTGTGGATTATGGTCCGCTTACACCTTTCCTAGTTAGACTATGTTTGCACTATAGGGAGATGGAAATTTGTCCTAGGAAAGCGTTCATGTGCATACCTAGGCTCACCGTGAGGTTCAAGGGTCACAGAGATTACTTGCATTCTTTTTTATATTTTGGTCCTAGTCCCAATTCCTAATGCAAAATTGAACTAATCTAATGCAAAAATTGAAAAATCTTGAATTAGCTAAAGATATGTGGATATATGGGCCAGTTACTTTTATGCTAATTATGCTATGTTTTTTGGATATTTATCATCAAATAAATTGTTTTAACAACATATATGGATTCAAGGCCACTTACTTTTTTCTACTTAAACTATGTACGATTTGTAAAAATAAAAAAATAAAATTAAAACTACTTAGTTGCTAAGCTAAACTCTAGCAAGTAAGAGTCCTAATGAGTCATGAAATGCAATAACACAGTGATGGAAAACTTGTTATGGGTTTCCAAGCACTTTACAACTGAAAAAATGACAAAAATTGAGCAAAAATTGGCTTGTTGGCCTACCGTGCGGGTTATCTTACCACAAGCATGGAACCTGCATTTGTCGGAGCACAAAGTGCACTATTGGGAAGATGAATAAAAATGCTTCCTCTGTTGTGAAAAAAATCTCATTTAGTGTGATTGGAGACACTAAGAGGATGTATGGGTAGTTTGTAGCAAACTGAGTAGGAATAAGGACCTGCATCAACAACCATTAACTCAAAAAGAAAGAATCAAGTGGAATCGCCATTCCTGTGGTAGTGTATTTGGCGCAAGGGCGTACGAAATACACTTATTTAGAAATTTGGCTGCTGCCTACACAAGGTCACAGATAAAAATGATTGTCTATTTTTAGTGGAACATATTCGACATAATGTAAACTAAGTTTGAGGGACAACTCACCATACAACACTAAAAACAAATCAAAACACACAATACAAATACAAAAGCTCGATGGAGAAAAAAACCTAATAAAACAAGTGGAGAGTTCTCCCTTTATTAGGTTCTGGTGGTGAAAAATATACAATGCTAAACACTTGAAGAGGGTCCTTTGAGCTATGGAGCTCAAATACCCAAAACAAGGAGGTCAATTTCCCTCGAGTTCCTGCAAGTGTCTTTTCCCTCTCTTAAAGAATGGTAGATCAAGATCAGGTGGTGAACATCTCTCTCGTGGACTGAGATGTTTTTTGGCCAACATATGAGTCCTTCCAATCCCTCTGCTACTGGGCTATGCAATCTAGTTTTCTATGAATCAATTGTTGGAAATGTTGTCATTGATGGCAAAGGAAGTAGCAAAGAAGGAGCATCTGAACAGCAACAAGGTAAATAGAGAGATAGCAGAGGCAGCAAAGAGACCAGCAGAAAGAGAAAAGAGGCAGATAAGGAACTAAGGCAGCAGACAACGCAGAAATAGTGAATAGAAGCAGAATGCATAATTGAAGCAGAATTGTCCAGAGACAGAATAGGAGAAAAATGCCATCGAATAGAAAAGAATAACATGAATATAGCGAAGATTATAATTGCGATGGACCATATTACAGTGACCAGCTTGCGGAATCAAGAAATTGAATGTGCAGTTAGAAGCGGAACTGTGACAGGATAGAACTCCGAGCATGCAATGGAAGGTTGATATATTATATATATCATAGCAGAATTGAAGATAGAGTGACATTGTGTTGTGTCAAGGTCGGAAGGCAGCAACTGGTGTAACGAATGTATAAAGACTCAAACGAATTTGTGAACAAAGCGTTAAATCCAGCAATGGAACTGTAATAAAAGGAAAAACCTTAAAGCGCAACTTAATTATAATAATACATTGAAAAGGCAACAGAACCCTGCGTGGAAGAGCGGAACCATGACCATGTGAACAGTGAAGGCGGTTTACGGTTTTCATCGCACCACCTATGCAGAGTGAGTGGTATTTGAGGAGTTGGGATTGATTCCATAAATCACTCAACACGTGGCAAGGAGATCCATGGAAAACCGCTTGTCACTATGCGCCATTGCGCGTTATAGTTCGACCCAGGATTCCCAGCGATATCGTTGTGCGCCATTGATCTGGGAAGGGGTCATCGAACGGTCATCATTTTTTGAAGGTGCGCGAAGATTAACACATGGACGGCGGGCCATCGCACGTTAACGGTTAGCATCGGAGGTCGTGCGATATGCATATATGTCGTTGATCTGGAAGCTTGCTAATCTAACGGTGATCGGACGCTGGACTTGCGCAAAATTTACTTATGGTGCCGTGTGCGTATTTGATTGGCTATTGACTATATTTGTGGGCCCGGGGTCAAAGGTTTATCATATTGTTTGAAAGCATTAAATTGCGAAAGGTTAACCTTGATCCTAAAGTTAAGTTCAAAAGTATTAAATTAATTATTTAATTACCAAGATCAATGGAACAGTGTGAGTTATGGAGACCTCACTGGATTATCTATTTTGACTCCGTCCACGAATACCATTAGTAATTGAATGGTTTTGACCCAAGGTTTTAATAAAGGCGAAAACTATATAAGGTGATGAGCATTATGAAGAATGGTGTGCATGCGAAAGGGTTGATAATAAACTAATCTCTTTTAGAGATATCTAAAGAAACTCTTATATATTTGAATCTATGGTGCACCTGTGAATATGATGATCAAGATCTCTAGATCATATGATGATTAATTCCTGGTTTAATCAACTGACGAAATCATGAAGAATGTATGCATGAGTAAGGGTTGTGAATGAATACTTCACCTTGAAGTATATCTGTATGGAATGGGTAACAAATTGTTGAATTAAGAATGCACCTCTGAAGAAAATAAATAAATCTGGTGGCCTGCAGGGTATGTTGTGTGGAAGTGGATGAAACGTGGTCCGCACTATATCTGAAGGTTGCAACCTTCAGTGAGGGGGTTGTAGCTCCCTTCCAGTGGTAGTTGGTAAACGAGAGCAGGGGGTTGTAGCTCCCTTCCAGGAGAGGCTGGTAAACGAGAGAAGGTTGTAATTTTCTGCAGGTGGGTGCCTGCGTGCTGGTATAAGTCTGCACCAGCATAAAATTGTAAGAAGTTTTCTTTATAATAAATATTGAAGATTGAGATAACAGCAGCGGTGGTTTTCTCCCGAATTGGGTTTCCACCTTAAATCCTGGTGTTCATATGTGTTGCTTATGTTTGATGTTTTGTTATGTTATTTCTGTTCATGCTTACTGCTTATCTGACGAATAAATGATGCAATGATCTAAGTAAAGACATAATAAGATCTCTGGACATACAAGTTGGATGTATTAATGTAACATATGGTTTTAAGAGAAAGGAAAACAAAAAATTTCAGTCAGCTCTAAATATTGATTCACCCCCCCCCCCTCTCAGTATTTTTCCAACAATTGGTATCCGAGCAGGTCCTTCTAAAAAGCTTAGCCGCTAGAAGGAAGATCAAGCAAGATGAGCAATCAAGATGGAACAGCATCTATCAGGCCTCCGCTCTTTAACGGAAACAATTTAATCTTTTGGAAAACAAGGATGAGATCCTATCTTCAGTCTCTGGGAGCAGAGGTATGGGCAATTTTTGAAGGAGGATATCAATATCCAGCTGCAGTACCAACAGATCCGACGGAAAAAAAGAATTATGAAACAAATGCAAAGGCGTTCAATGCTCTATTGGGAAGTCTAACTGAATCAGAGTTTGTCAAATTCATGCAGCTGAATACAGCAAAGGCAATATGGGACAAAATCATTCTAAGTTATGAAGGTGATGCAAAGGTAAAAAGTGCTAAACTCCAAACTCTCAAAATTCAATATGAGAATCTAAAAATGGATAATGAGGAGAGCATTGCCAATTTCTTTTTACGTCTTGATGATATTGTAAATCGTATGAGAAATCTGGGAGAAACAATAACCGAATCTACTTTGGTTGAGAAAGTCTTAAGATCACTAACGACAAAATTTGAGTCAAAAGTTTCTGCTCTTGAAGAAAAGCAAGATCTTCAAAATCTTACTATGGTTCAACTTCATGGCATACTAACTGCATATGAAATGAGAAGAGGAGGACCATCTGAAGTCAAAGAAGCAGTCTTTAGAACTTCTACAAAAGGAAAGGAAGTACAAAAAACAGAAGGATCGAGATATATCTCAGAAGAAGATGAGATAAACTTTGTAAAGAAACTTCAACTTGGCATAGGACGATTCAGAGGTAAGCTTCCTTTCAAATGTTTTGATTGTGGAAGAGTTGGTCATTATGCTGCTAAGTGTCCTTATAAAGAAACACATAAAAAGGGGAAGGAAGTAGCAAGAAGGAATAGGAATCGTTTTAGCACTAGAAAGAGTTACTATACTCATGAAGACAGTGATGGGTTATCTAATAGTGAGGAAGAATGTAAACAAGATCTTAGACTTCTCATGGCATTTGAAAAGGAATCTAGAGAAGAAAAGGATACTTTTGTGGATGCTCTAGAAGATGGTGATTTTCTCGATGAAAACAATAATCTCAAAATTTTCTTAGAAGAGAGTAAAATAATCATAGAAACTCTGAAAAATCAGCTTGAAGAAAAAGAGAAACACAATGAGAAATTAGAGTGTGAAGTAGTAAGTCTAAGAAAAGAACTTGAGAAAGTAAAGACTCTGAATCTTAGATTTGCTAAAGGATCTGAAACCTTAGATGAGATTATCAAGGTACAAATTTCTCCCCTTACAAAGATAGGTCTTGGATATATCGAAGAATATTCTCAGACTTCAGCACCAAATTATTTAAAAGCAGCTACTGTTGGTTTACAACATGCTGCCACTCAGCAAGGGAATAAAGAATATTTGCAGGTAAAGCATGATCATCTCAATTCAAAGAACACTAACTTTCAAAGAAACACCAATCAACAGGTAAATTCAAGAAGGAGATTTTATGATCGTAGAAATTTCTTCTTCAATGGACAATGTTTCTCATGTCACAATTTTGGTCACAAAGTTGTTCAATGTGTAGCATATAAAACCATCAAGACGAGAAGCAAGAAAGAAAAGGATTGATATTGAAACAAAGAAGAATACCTACAACAATTTTTCTTTTCTTCAAAATGAAGTTGAATGTGCTTATTGCAATAACTTTGGCCATGAAGAATCTGAATGCAGGAGCAAATTTTAGCCAAAAGAACACGTTCCTTCAAGCTCCAAAGTATGGAAAAATAAGGAATTACAGGTTGAAAATTGTGGCATAGCGTTATTTGCAGAGGATGAAGAAAACCAATGGTACATTGATAGTGGATGCTCAAGACACATGACAGGTGAAAAAAACAAACTTCTTGCATATAGTGCTCTAGAAAAGGAAAAGAATGTTACATTTGGAAATGATACTCCTGCGGTCATTAAGGGAAAAGGGTCTGTTTTTCTAAAAGAAAAGGTGAAAGCTAATGAAGTCATGTATGTGGATGGATTAAAGCATAATTTGTTAAGTGTAAGTCAAATGTGTGATCAAGGAACTGAAGTTGTCTTTATTTCAGAAGAATGTGTGGTACGTGATCTTGATACAGGTAAAACAATTATAAAGGGAAAAAGGACTCCAAGCAACCTGTATGTTTTAAAGAACTGCAAAGAACAATGTTACTTGAGTAAATCTTCAAAAAACTGGCTATGGCATAGAAGGTTGGGGCATCTGAGCTTCTCTCAAATCAACAAATCAAGCAGACTTAGAGTTATTCGTGATCTTCCCAATATTACTCTACCTGAAAATATCATATGCAAATCTTGCCAATTCGGTAAGCAAACCAGAGTACAATTTAAGGCCAAGGAAGGATCATCAAGTAAGCCTCTTGAACTCATTCATACTGACATATGTGGACCTATGAGGAAAAATTCACCACGTGGTGAAGAATACTATATCTTATTCATTGATGATTTCTCTAGAATGTGTTGGATTGGGTTGATTAAACACAAAGATGAAGCATTTGAGAAATTTCAAATCTTCAAAGCACTGGTTGAAAATGAATTAGATCTAAAAATCAAGTGTCTTAGATCTGATTAAGGAGGAGAATATACATCCAATGAATTCCTTGAATTTTGTGAACAACATGGCATAAAAAGACAGTTTTTTGTAGCTGGCACTCGACAACAGAATGGTGTAGCAGAGAGAATGAACAGAATAGTTCAACAAATGGCTAGAGCCATGCTTGATGATTCTGGAACACCTGACACATTTTGGGGAGAAGTAACACATACAGCAGTAAATATTCTTAACAAGGCACATGTTCGTGTAAATAGTGATAAAACTCCATATGAACTCTGGTATGGTAATTCTCCCACTGTAAAGCATTTTAGAATTTTTGGAAGAAAATATTTTATCAAAAACAATGATGAAAAACTTGGCAAGTTTGAACCCAGAGCAGATGAAGGAATATTTCTTGGTTACTCCTCTAGGAGTAGGGCATATAAATGTTACAACAAAAGACTTCAGAAGATTGTTGAATGTATAGATGTTGTTATTGATGAGTCTCCAGCAGCTCCAAAAGAAGAAAAACAAACAACAATTAAAGACGATGATGACAACATATATCCTTCTACATCAAATAGTAATGATACAAACAGTGAACCCAATGAAGAACCCGAAGATGATTTATCTGAAAAGGCTCCATCCAGATATGTTCAAAATAATCATCCAGAATCTCAAATTTTGGGAGAAAAGGGATCAGGTGTACAAACAAGGACTCTTGTGGGATCTTCTAGCAACCTGGCATTTTTGTCCACTATTGAACCTCACAATGTCAGTCGAGCTAGTAAAGATGAATGTTGGATTCAAGCCATGAATGAAGAGCTTGATAAAATTGAAAAGAATCACACTTGGGAATTAGTACCAAGACCTCATGACAAAAATTTCATTGGAACTAAATGGATATTCAAAAACAAGTTAAATGAGAATGGGAATGTTATAAGAAATAAAGCTAGACTTGTTTGCAAGGGGTATGCTCAACAAGAAGGTATAGACTTTGAAGAAACTTTTGCTCCTGTAGCTAGACTTGAAGCCATAAGAATGTTTCTTGCTTTTTCAAGCTTCCAATAAATCAAAGTTTATCAAATGGATGTTAAATCTGCTTTTCTCAATGGTGACCTAGAAGAAGAAGTTTATATAGAACAACCAGAAGGATTCATTTTGGGAAATGATGAAAAACTTGTTTGTAGACTTAAAAAGGCTCTATATGGTCTCAAACAAGCTCCAAGGGCATGGTACTATCGTCTTGACAAATATCTTCATCAACAAGGATTTTCAAAAGGGTCTGGTGATAGAAACTTATACACAAAAACTGAAAATGACAAACTATTGATTGTCGTTGTATATGTTGATGATATCATTTTTGGAAGTAATGAAGAGTCTATGAGTCAGAAATTTGCCTTTGATATGAATCAAGAATTTGAAATGTCTTTACTTGGGGAACTAAGATTCTTCCTTGGCTTGCAAGTGCAACAAGCAACAGAAGGCATATTCTTATCACAAGCAAAATACCTCAAGCAAATTCTAAAGAAGTGTGGCATGGAAGATTGCAAACCTGTAAGTACACCAATGATAACCAGATGTAATCTCGCCTAATGATGATTCCCCCACGGTGAATCAACTTGAATACAAATCTATGATAGGAAGTCTACTTTATCTCATCGGGACAAGACCAGACATCATGCATGCAGTTGGGATTGTTGGATGATTCCAAGCTAATCCAAAAGAGTCTCATCTTCAAGCTATGAAAAGAATATTTAAATATCTACAAGGAACTCAAGACTTTGGACTATGGTATCCAAAGAATGTTGATCTTACTCTTCATGCATACACTGATGCAGATTGGGCTGGAAGTGTTGATGATCGGAAAAGCACTAGTGGTGGTGCATTCTATTTGGGGCCCCGGTTAGTATCTTGGTTTAGAAAGAAGCAAAGCTCTATTGCCTTATCCACATCAGAAGCAGAATATGTTGCTGCCGCATCATGTTACACTCAACTTCTTTGGATGATGCAAACCTTACAAGACTTTCAAATAAAATGTTCACCTCCTATCTCCATTATGTGTGATAATACAAGTGCCATCAGTATCTCAAATAATCTCGTCATACATTCCAAGACCAAGCACATTCCCATCAAATATCACTTCCTACGTGAACAAGTGCTTGAAAAAAAAGTGAAATTGGAGTATGTTTCCTCCAAAGAACAAGTTGTTGATATATTTACCAAACCTCTACCCAGGGAAGCGTTCGAATATCTTAGACAGAAACTGGGAGTAGTCTCTGCCATGTAGAGGATTAGGTATACTTAAATACAGAATATTAAATTGGTTGTGAGGTGATGTTAGGCATCTCTGAATGCATAGGCTAAGAGGGAGCATTGGTCATATGAAAAGGATGAATTGTTGGTCATATTATGTTTGAAGATGCAGCATGTGCTCAGGGGGAGCATGGCATTGTCGGTTCAAAGGATCTTGATCAAACTCTTTGCCATTGATGTCAAAGGGGGAGGAAAAGAAACAAAGGACTTCCATAAGACCATCAGAGGAAGAGTATTGCCATCAATGCCAAAGGGGGAGATTGTTGGAAATGTTGTCATTGATGTCAAAGGAAGTAGCAAAGAAGGAGCATCTGAATAGCAACAAGATAAACAGAGAGATAGAAGAGGCAGCAAAGAGACCAGCAAAAAGAGCAAAGAGGCAGATAAGGAACTAAGGCAGCAGACAACGTAGAAACAGTGAATAGAAGCAGAATGCATAATTGAAGCAGAATTGTCTAGAGACAGAATAGGAGAAAAAGGCCATCGAATAGAAAAGAATAATATGAATATAGCAAAGATTATAATTGTGATGGACCATAGTACAGTGACCAGCTTGCGGAATCAAGAACTTGAATGTGCAGTTAGAAGCGTAACTGTGACAGGATAGAACTCCGAGCATGCAATGGAAGGTTGATATATTATATATATTATAGCAAAATTGAAGACAGAGTGACATTGTGTTGTGTCGAGGTCGGAAGGCAGCAACCGGTGTAACGAATGTATAAAGACTCAAACGAATTTTTGAACAAAGCGTTGAATCCAGCAATGGAACTGTAATAAAAGGAAAAACCTTAAAGCGCAACTTAATTATAATAATACATTGAAAAGGTGAAGGAACCCTACGTGGAAGAGCGGAACCATAACCAAGTGAACAGTGAAGGCGGTTTACGGTTTTCATCGCACCACCTATGCGGAGTGAGCGGTATTTGAGGAGTTGGGAGCGATTCCATAAATCACTTGACATGTGGCAAGGAGACCCACGGAAAACCGCTTGTCACTATGCGCCATCATGTGTTATAGTTCGACCCAGGATGCCCAGCGATATCGTTGAGCGCCATTGATCTGGGAAGGGGTCATCGGACAGTCATCATTTGTTAAAGGTGCGCGAAGATTAACACAGGGACGGCGGGCCATCGCACGTTAACGTTCGGTATCGGAGGTCGTGCGATATGCATATACGCTGTTGATCTGGAAGCTTGCTAATCTAACGGTGATCAGACGCTGGACTTGCGTGAAATTTACTTATGGTACCATGCATGTATTTGATTGGCTATTGACTATATTTGTGGGCCCGGGGTCAAAGGTTTATCATATTGTTTGAAAGCGTTAAATTGCGAAAGGTTAACCTTGATCCTAAAGTTAAGTTCAAAAGTATTAAATTAATTATTTAATTACCAAGATCAATGGAACAGTGTGATTTATGGAGACCCTGCTGGATTATCTATTTTGACCTCGTCCACGAATACCATTAGTAATTGAATGGTTTTGACCCACGGTTTTAATAAAGGCGAAGACTATATAAGGTGATGAGCATTATGAAGAACGGTGTGCATGCGAAAGGGTTGATAATAAACAAATCTCTTTTAGAGATATCTGAAGAAACTCTGATATATTTGAATCTATGGTGCACCTGTGAATATGATGATCAAGATCTCTAGATCAGATGATGATTAATTCCTAGTTTAATCGACTGACGAAATCATGAAGAACGTATGCATGAGTAAGGGTTGTGAATGAATACTTCACCCTGAAGTATATCTGTATGGAATGGGTAACAGATTTTTGAATTAAGGATGCACCTCTGAAGAAAATAAATAAATATGGTGGCCTGCAAGGTATTTTGTGTGGAAGTGGATGAAACGTGGTCCGCAGTAGATCTTAAGGTTGCAACCTTCAGTGATGGGATTGTAGCTCCCTTCCAGTGGTAGCTGGTAAACGAGAGTAGGGGGTTGTAGCTCCCTTCCAGGAGAGGCTGGTAAATGAGAGAAGGTTGTAACTTTCTGCAGGTGGGTGCCTGCATGCTGGTATAAGTCTGCACCAGCATAAAATTGTAAGAAGTTTTCATTATAATAAATATTGAAGATTGAGATAACAGCAATGGTGGTTTTCTCCCGAATTGGGTTTCCACCTTAAATCCTGGTGTTCAAATGTGTTGCTTATGTTTGATGGTTTGTTCTGTTATTTTTTTTCATGCTTACTGCTTATCTGATGAATAAATGATGCAATGATCTAAGAAAGACATAATAAGATCTCTGGACATACAAGTTGGATGCAGTAATGTAATATATGGTTTTAAGAGAAATGAAAACAAAAAATTTCAGAGTTCCTACAAGTGTCTTTTCCCTCTCTCAAAGAATGGTAGATCAATATCAAGTGGTGAACATCTCTCTCATGGACTGAGATGTTGGTTGGCCAACATATGAGTCCTTCCAATCCCTCTGCTACTGGGCTATGCAATCTAGTTTTCTATGAATCAATTTGGCTAGCATAACAATGTGTCTCCAATTCTTCTTCCAAAGGCTGGCTTATATAGACATTTTTTGAATTCCCTCCTCTTCTCTTGGCCCAAGATAGATAGTGACACAAGAGTGGAGGAGGGATTCCTTTGTGGCTGTATTTACTCCTGCAGGTGGCTCAAATCTGATTGTCCTTGACAGTACTGGGCAGAGAATCATCTTAACCAAGCGTGCCAAGTGGTCCTAGATGGTAACATTTTTCCATCTTCAAAACCGCGCGGCTATCAAAGGAATAGTTGTGTTGTGTGCAAAATTCCTTTGATGCGGACGTGCTATCATTTAATTTGCCTTCTGAACCTTAGGAAAAATTAAATTTCAGTATGCTCTAATGTATTTCTTCTCTGAAAATCTTCATATGTACCTTATGCTTGACATTTTTAATGTCTTTTTCCTGTACGATTTTCTTGTGTTAACATTGGTGGTTTGGAAAATAAACTTTATGTAGCAATTGATGTCTAATTTTTCAAAAAAAATAAGTTAATCCCTTACAAAAGATTACTAAGGATATAGTGTTCTAATACATCAATGTTGAAATATCAACATTTGAAAAGACAAAGGTATTTATTGTCACTACCTCAACCTTAAATGATCCAAGTTATGAAAAATATGTTTATCTCCATATCTTCACATCAAAGGATTCATTCATTATTGTGCTCGGGTAAAGAGGAAAAGAAGGAATTGAATTTCCAATTTCAATAATGAAAACTAGGTTGTAAAATGTTGCACTAAATTACCCATCCATTGAAAAACAATCATATGTTGTGGTTAAATCCATGAAACAATGTACAGCTTACATTTGGAAAAGTGACGTGAGATTCATTTTGCATTCCATGGTGAGATCATTGTTCATCTAGATATGGATTGGTTGAGAGAGTCCAAATTCAATTTTTGTTTTTCAAGGGTATGACTTGGATATCAAATTGACTACCGTAATCAAAGAAAGAAGATTGTACAAGTTATTAGAGGAAAAACAAGATCGAATTGATGATTGAAATTTGGAGAATGAAGCTTCCTTGTAAGTTGTTAGCACTCTTTGTACCTACAAATATGTATCCATGGTATTATGAGTTAAAACAATGTATGCAACATGGATCCACTGTGAATCATTTGGATGCAAAAAGAAAAAGAGCAGTGAGGCTAAAATATACTATGTATAGTGTCTTTCAAGAATAACTATGACAATGTTCTAGTTAGATGTTTGGAGAAATCAAATGCCAAGAGTCTTCAAATATTCAAATGACA
Source organism: Pinus albicaulis (assembly GCA_034641835.2). Taxonomy (NCBI): domain Eukaryota; kingdom Viridiplantae; phylum Streptophyta; class Pinopsida; order Pinales; family Pinaceae; genus Pinus; species Pinus albicaulis. The sequence goes on along the minus strand of JAXQQM020070945.1, from coordinate 17,321 downwards.
TGCCAGTTGAGGGAGGTTTCATAAGGGACACCATTGCATGTTAATCATTGATTGGTTGGTATAATTTGCCAACATTGTTCAAGAATGTGGAGACACGTGTTCAATAGTTTCACATTTCCCAAACATGTGAAAGGAAAGAGAATAACATTATAGTGCCTTTATAGTATGTTACCATTAACAAAATTTTCCAACAATGGTGCCTTTATACTATAGAAGAAATGAACTTGCATTCTTCTATTACACACAAGTTTGTTCTATCAATAACTGATTACTTTAATTGGTAGCCAAAATACATCCCTTCAAATACTATAAGCAATACAGTGGTGATTCATCTTCTAGCACAATGAATCACTACTAGGTTTGGTATGCCCTCGTTTTAGTATTTGGCAACATGCTGTACTAAAAGTATACAGTTATCATTCAATTTTTTGTTAAATAAATGAATTATTTTATCTTAATTGTTTAAATATTATCCCCATGGAAATGGTGTTATAGAGTCAGCAAATAATAACTTGACCAAAATTGCAAATAAGACATCAATTGACCACCCTTGTAACTAATGCAAATCATTCTTCAATGCATCACAAGAAAATCAAATTATACCCAAAAAATGACAAATCACTTTCACTTATTTCTTTGTCTATGGAAAAGAGGTAATGTTACCTTCTAATATATTCTTGCCTTCTTTAAAATGTCGAAGTATCAAACAACAAAAAGTATTCAACTATCCAAAATGTAATTGATATTTTTTTGAAGTTGGATGGGGGATTGGTGTGGGGGAGTAAAGAAAAGAAAATAAATTTGATTCCCATCAAAGGATTGTGAAGCATGCATCAGAGGACGGACTTTCAAGTAATTGATATTGTCATCAAATGGTACAAGGCTAGTGAACCAAAGGAGAAACATACAAATTTTTAGCATTTTCATTAAAACCATATCAGGTCAAATATGTATTAGCCTTATAACTTGAAATTCATCTCTAAGACATGGAGAAACCCAAGTCCCACCTTTCAACAAATGGGAAATTATTCAAGATTCAGTTAACTCACCCTTGATGTGGAGTAGTTTGCACATATTTGTATTTCATTGATTTCATATATTAGTATTTACTTTGATACTTTATTTCAATGATTTTCTCTTATATTCAATTTTCATAATAATAGCAAGTATGTTTCATGTTTCAAACATTTGTGTTTTCTTAGATTAATTTACAAATTTCATGTTTTAGTTTCATGTTTTGATTTACTTCTATATATCTAATATTCATGGGTTAAAAAAACTTGAGATAGCTTATAATGCATTATGAGACTAAGGCAATATTTTTGAATGGTAGTGATGGTTAATAGATGCCCCTAAAAATTTCCAAGTAACTAATCCCTTTGTTGTTTCCACACATCTACTTGAGTAACAATACAAGTTACTAAATGAATCTATTCACACATACTAAACGTGTATATCATGTGAAATTAGAAAATGAAAAGTCCTAAACTTCAAATCTAAAGGGGATAACATAAATACAACCCGATAGGAGGTGATCAAACCCATTTAGTTTATAAAAGGTCACTTCACCCCACCATCAATCTCTACATAATATATTAAAAATAAAAGGAAGGGAAAGGAAGTTAAGCTATTACAAGTGATGCAAACAATATCCATTGGAGCTATGGCCCCTTGTTAGCAGTGGAACAATATCTATGATACCTTAGTGAACCCGCTATAGGAGCATACCTTAAGGGATATTCTATTCTTTACTTGTGGAAATTTTTTTCACCCCAATTCTAAATAGGACTAGGGATTATGATTATATCCTAGATCATTAATTCATGCCAAAATATTCATCAAATTTATTCTTCCATGTAGCGAATTGGTTTATCTTATTAGTTTGCAAAATGATCATTGATCTCCTTGCAAAAAAATCCTTTGGTGAATCTCTTTATGTTTCAATCCTTAGACATCCAAAAAAATCAACTACATTTTCCTTCACTTCCAATTCATTGCTCAACGGTTTCAATCAAATATTTTTGGTTTCACCAGCTAAGTTGCCATTTGCTGATTTCATCAAGAGAGCCCCAATCCTAGTAGTCGATGACCCTTCAAAAAATTTAAGCTTCATTGATCACATTTCATTGTGCTTTGTGGCTTAGGCTTTTGATACAATTAACACTATTAGATTATTTCAATTTGTTTGATTAATTTGCTTCACAAACTCTATTACATCATTATGCTTAATAAATGTGACCAAATTGTTATTTGATTATTTGATCTTGTGAATTTGATTTGATTGGATAACTAGCCCAGATTCGATGATTTAGAAATCCTTTTGATACTTTATGTATGGACATATATAACACTTTTGCTCATCAAAATCTTACCAATGATACTTTGCTCACTTTTTTTCTAGTGTTTTTCTTTTCCACTTGAAGATGATCATGATCTCATCGATAATTTCTTGCTTACGATTGTAAGTGCATTGTATGCATAAAGTATTACAAGTACTACATTTAAAGCATGTGATGTATAGACCAACAGTATCACATGAAAATCCTTGTATTGTATACTCAAGGCTAATCACATGAACATTACTTGATCCCATTATATTTAAACACGTGTTGAATTAATTAACGTATATATCATTACATCACATCCATCACTACTGATGAGATGTTGTTAGTTGGTGCTTAAAATTAATCAATGCAAAAACATGCATGTCACTGTGAACTATGTTCAACAAGTGCAATTGATGAAAGAAGGTGACCAAGATGTAGAAGTAAGAAATAAGGAGATCTAAATGTTGAAAGGGCTAACAATGGAATTGTTTCAATTATCAATTATTTATGTAGTTAATTAACTAATAGAGTACCAAATACTGCAAAATTGGAGGAAGAATAAAGGAGTTCCTTGTATCGTTTTGATGCAAACCAAAGTAGCGTGGAATGATTTGTCATTAAACATTCCATAAAAGCACAGAATCGTTTAATACTTATACATGGAGTCTAACTCATAGCATGATATCTTGGGTTTTGTAGATTAGTGAGAGTGATTAATGGAAACTTAGACAAGGGGCACTTCGTTGTGGAAGTATTTAGTATAAAGAAGACAAGGAATCTTTATATTTTTAAAATTAGTATAGATTTATTTTAAATATGGATTCAATATGAGTCAAGAGGGATCTAATTTTTCACGTGCAAATTTTTTTATAATTTGAAATTATTTAATTTTTTTTTTTTTTTTTTTGGCCGACATGAGAAAAATTTCAACTTTGATGACAGACGTACACGGTTACACATCATACTGAGCTAGAGAATGAGCCTCTCGGCTCAACAAGCCAAGACTCTTGATTTTTTATACTTTGTATTTAACACCATGGGAAATAAATGATTGTATTTTCTTTTACCCAGGCTCATCATGTAGTTCAGTTGCATTACTTATTTCTCTTCCTCCATATTTCCCCATGGTAGAGAAACATTTCTAAAGAAGAAAAAAGCATCACATAGTGTTCAGAGAATCATAGTGCATTATTGAAATGTCTAGAAATGGCAACATACATCATTAGTGTCGATCTAACAAAGTTGATGTAGTTGAATCTTCATGCACCAAAGCTTTCAGTATTGTGTGTTTATCTAAGGCCATATATGTAGTGAAATGCTTCCCAAATATCTAGAAATGATATATACATCAATATTATCAACTTGGAAAATGTCCAAGCAATTGAGTCTTCACCCATCAAGTCTTCCAACATAGTGTGTTTAACACAGACTCATTGCGCCAATGAGATACTTCCCATAAAATCCAAACATCTTGAATTATACATGTCACTTCCAATAAGCTCAAGAGATATTGACATAAATCGAGATGATGAAGAATACTTCTCAAGGGACTAGATGATCAGTTGATCATGTCTTTAATGGAAAAATGCAAAAAAAATTAGTTGCTCAGAAATGGTCCAAACCAGAACGAAAGGAAAGAGCTCGAAAATACAATCTTATAGCCGCAAATGGCACTGAAACCGATGTTGTATGAGAAAGTTATTCAACTTTGAATTTTCTCAATTTCAGGTAAAAAAAATGCCAGTTTGACAGATTGACTTTATAAAAAAAATTATTAAAAAAAGAATATTCCACAGAATATTCTGGGAATATTCTACAGAATATTCTATAGAATATTCTAGACAGACAGCCAATGGCAGGGCGCCACGTGGACAACTCGGAGGCCGCCACGTGGCCCCAAGGATCAAACGAAATGGCTTGTCAAAAATTTGTTGGCGCAAACAGGATTCGACCCCGGGTCGGGTCTGTGGAAACGGGGCGGCCCAACTGGGTGAGCCACGAGTGATTCTTGTTAAGCTATGGTCAAAAATTTATTATAAAGTTTGAATTTGTTTATGGCGGGGTCGTAAAGGGGCCAGCCCCTCGACGATAAGACCACAACATCGGAACCAAGGGCTTCAACGAATCGGCGGGATTATAAAAGGCATGGTCATGTGTATTTCGGCGGGGGTTAATATATATGGTTTCAACATTTAACACTTTCACGTATAACTCAAAGTTGACAACCGAATGTGCGATGGGTGCGGTCCTATGGACCCGCGACCTTATCTCTTTAGCCCTCGAAAACTGGCGGAGGTGCCAATTTTAGCGCCGAGCCTTATTTTAGTGGGATTAACTGCAGTCCCACCATTTTTGGTGGAGCTTTTTTAGCCCTAATTGGACAAAAGTTTGTTTTGACCATATCTGGAGCTAGGGAAGTCCAAATGGAATGAATTTTTTTGAAACATTCTCAAGCTATTGGAACAGGTTGCAGAGCCATCAGGGCACTCTGTCAGAGGTTTTATCAGCGGATTTGCTTGAGGAGCCACCAGGGCTTTGGGAATGATCCGCTGTAGTGGGCTATGTTCATCTGTTTGAAGTGAATTTACATTCAATTTTTACTGTTTCCGGCACTCTAATTCTATTTTAGCAGCTATTTCAGCCTATTGAGGCTTTCTTCATGGTGTTAAACTATTTTTGAGCATTAATAGAGAAGGGAAAAGCCCATTTGGGGGCTTTTGGACCCAGCAAATGTAGCCCAAGGGAGGGGTGAACTACTTTATCAAATGCTTGTTTATATGTTGTGAATTCTTGCTGCTTATTTCTAGAGTTTAATACCTTAAAAAGTAAATTGAAATAAGTCCTCTTAACATAAAAATACTTATACAGTTATCAAAACATATTTGTTCCATTTCAAAACACTTCTAAAAGCTTGCACACATCTATTAAAGGTTAATGAATACTTTGAACCAGCAGCAAATACTTTCATAACCAGATCATTAGTGTTTACTGATTATTTGTTTAGGCAGACTCTGTTTTGTGGCCCAGGCAGCCTCTGGTTTCATCGTTTCTTTGAAAGGTGAATTAACCAGTGAATGCCCCAATAGTCTATCTCTGTATAAGAAATATTTAGTTCACACATTTTCAGATCAAATTGGTATCAGAGCTCGGGTTGAGCATTTGTTATTGTGCAAAAGTTTTTAAAACAGTGTAAGAGATTTATTGTTTTATTGGTTGCAAAATGGTTGCATGTATGAGTTTTCTTGAGTTGGAAGGATAGTTGTTGTTAGCTAAGTCTTGGAAAGGATTGAAGACTATTTTCCTTACCCAATTTACCTCAAAATTATCTTTGGAAAACAAACTCCAATAGTGTGTGTTTTATGGCTGCTTGAATGAGAAGGGGTCTTTACTGACATTTGGTTAAAAGCTTGTCGTTTATTTGAAAGCTTTAAGGACTTTTCTTTGGAAGTTCCTTTTGGTTGTTTTGACCATTTACATAATGTCAACTTCTTCTACAAGTGAATTTTCCTCCTTCACGAGATTCTTCAATGATGACATGAAGAATGAGTTCTTTAAGGTGAAGGACATGGTGCAGATTCTCATTGAGGATCAAAGAGAAAGCGTTAAGCTTCATGCACAATTTTTGGCTATGAAGGATGAGAAGGAAGAAATTCTCCAAAGGTTGCATGACATGGAGAAACAACTCCTTCAAGCTCAAGAAGCATTGTCCAAGAAAATTCTTGAGGAAGAGGTTAATCGTTCCAACTTGTCTTCAATTTCCTCCATTGAAAAGTGTGTTGGTTCTTTTGAAAAACATACAAGAGGCATCGGGTCCAAACTAATATTTAGGATGGGCTATCAAGAAGACAAAGGTTTGGGCAAGCATGCACAAGGCATGGTTGAACCTATTTCAGTTGTGGAGCAACCCAAAAATGTTGGTCCTGGATATGTGCAAATTTATGGCAAAGAATTCAAATCCTTGAATGCATGTAATGAAAATTTTAAGAGAACCTTTGTTCCAAGTTCTCAAATGCATTTATGTCAAAATTGTTTTAAGGATGACTGCCATTGTTTTAAGCCATCATTGCAGCAAGTAGAGGGTAAACATGTCGCTTATGGCGAGCCTTCTAGTTCAAACAGTTTTCAAGACAAGAACATTGATGAAAGTCTGAAAAGGAAAGTTGTCTCCTCTACTAGTTCATCGTCTTTCGAAGACAAAAAGGATGGACATTCGATGCAGCAAAAGAGGTATAATCATTCACATGATCAATTTGATTATGTTTCAGTAAAGAATGATAATTTTTCTTGTTCAAATGAAAAGAAGTTTTGTTGCACATTTTGTGGTGGATTTAACCATGTTGCTTCAAGTTGCTGGTTGAAAAAGAAAGCACACAGGAAGCAGAAGAGGCAAGGTGAATCTTGTTTTAAGTCTTCTTGGAAGTTTGATCAGTGTAGAAACAGTTTGTTTTTTGCAAATTATAGTTGTTGTTCTGCAAATTTTAAGAATTTGCATCATGACTCAGTGAGTCTTAGAAATGGTCGATCAGTTAATTCCAGAGACAATTTATCATTTTCTGAAAAGCTCCATTTGATGAAATCGGGTATATTTCAGTTATTCAAGGGTGGAAGAGTGGAGAATCAGTCTCCACATTATCAGTTTCACTAATCATAGAGCTTTTGTGGGTCCAAAAGCTTCCCATTTGGGAGGTGTGATCAGGTGATCATGTCTTTAATGGAAAAATGCTCAAAACATTAGTTGCTCAGAAATGGTCCAAACCATAACGACGGGAAAGAGCTTGAAAAGACGATCCTGTAGCCACAAACGGCACTAAAAACTGATGTTGTATGAGAAAGTTATTCAACTTTGAATTTTCTCAATTTCAGGTTAAAAAAAGGCCAATTTGACAGAGTGATTTTATAAAAAAATTTATTAAAAAAAGAATATTCCACGAAATCTTTTGGGAATATTCTACAGAATATTTTGAAAAATATTCTGGACAGACAGCCAATGGCAGGGCGCCACGTGGACAGCCCAAAGGCCGCCACGTGCCCCAAGGGTCAAACGAAATGGCTTGTCAAAAATTTGTTGGCGCAGACAGGATTCAACCCCGGGTCGGGTCAGGTCTGTGGCAACGGGGCGGCCCAACCGGGTGAGACATGAGTGATTCTTGTTAAGCTATGGTCAAAACTTTATTATAAAGTTTGAATTTGTTTATGGCGGGGCCGTAAAGGGGCCAGCCCCTCGACGATAAGACCACAACATCGGAACCAAGGGCTTCAACAAACCGACGGGATTATAAAAGGCATGGTCACGTGTATTTCGGTGGGGGTTAATATATATGGTTTCAACATTTAACACTTCTGTGTATAACTAAAATTTGATAACCGAATGTGCGATGGGTGCGGTCCTATGGACCCGCGACCTTATCTCTTTAGCCCTCGACAACTGGCAGAGTTCTTGGCGGAGGTGCCAATTTTAGTGCCAAGCCCTATTTTAGTGGGATTAACTGCAGTCCCACCATTTTTGGTGGAGCTTTTTTAGCCCTAATTGGACAAAAACTTGTTTTGATCATAACTAGAGCGAAAAAAGTCTAATCTGATCTGAAAATGTGTGAACTAATTATTTCTCATACAGAGATAGACTGTTGGGACATTCACTGGTTAATTCACCTTTCAAAGAAAGGATGAAACCAGAGGCTACCTGGCCCACAAAACAGACTCTGCCTAAATGAATAATCAGTAAACACTAATGGTTTGGTTATGAAAGTATTTGCTGCTGGTTCAAAGTATTCATTAACCTTTAATAGATGTGTGCAAGCTTTTAGAAGTGTTTTTCAATGGAAAAAATGTGTTTTGGAATGGAACAAATATGTTTTGATCATTGTATAAGTCTTTTTGTGTTAAGAGGACTTATTTCAATTCACTGTTTAAGGTATTAAACTCTGGAAATAAGCAGCAATAATTCACAACATATAAACAAGCATCTGATAAATCAGTTCACCCCTCTCTTGGGCTACATCTGCTGGGTCCAAAAGCCCCCAAATGGACTTTTCTCTTCTCTATTAATGCTCAAAAATAGTTTTACACCATGAAGAAAACCTCATTAGGCTGAAATAGTTGCTAAAACAGAATCAGAGTGTTGGAAACAGTAAAAATTGACTGTAAATTCACCTCAAACAGATGAACATAGCCCAATACAGCTGATCATTCCCAAAGCCCTGGTGGCTCCTCAAGCAAATCCACTGATAAAACCTCTGACAGAGTGCCCTGATGGCTCTGCAACCTGTTCCAATAGCTTCAGAATGTTCCAATACCCCTAAAAAAAAAAGTCCATTTGAAACGATTTTTTGTTTTGTTTTAGGGGTATTCGAACATTCTGAAGCTATTGGAACATGTTGCAGAGCCATCAGGGCACTCTGTTAGAGGTTTTATCAGCGGATTTGCTTGAGGAGCCACCAGGGCTTTGCGAATGATTAGCTGTATTGGGCTATGTTCATTTTTTTGAAGTGAATTTATAGTCAATTTTTACTGTTTCCAGCACTCTGATTAGGTTTTAGCAACTATTTCAGCGTATTGAGGCTTTCTTCATGGTGTAAAACTATTTTTTAGCATTAATAGAGAAGGGAAAAGCCCATTTGGGGGCTTTTGGACCCAGCAGATGTAGCCCAAGAGAGGGGTGAACTGCTTTATCAGATGTTTGTTTATATGTTGTGAATTCTTGCTGCTTATTTCCAGAGTTTAATACCTTAAACAGTAAATTGAAATAAGTCCTCTTAACACAAAAAACTTATACAGTTATCAAAACATATTTGTTCCATTCCAAAACACATTTGTTCCATTGCAAAACACTTCTAAAAGCTTACACACATCTATTAAAGGTTAATGAATACTTTGAACCGGCAGCAAATACTTTCATAACCAGATCATTAGTGTTTACTGATTATTTCTTTAGGCAGAGTCTGTTTTGTGGGCCAGGTAGCCTCTAGTTTCATCCTTTCTTTGAAAGGTGAATTAACCAGTGAATGCCCCAACAGTGTATCTCTGTATGAGAAATATTTAGTTCACACATTTTCAGATCACTAGATGCATTCGAGATCCTCAATAAACAATATTTTGCTTTTATAGTTTTCCAAGGAATATGTCTTTCCTTGATCAAAATCTAGAGATAAGTTTCACTTCAAACGACATCCAAATATAGCATTAGCTTTCTTAGTGATGCATTTGGCTTCTACACACCCTACAACAATGAAAAAAAATGCAACCTAAGGCAAAACTCATTAGTAAGACAAATGTGGTGATGAAACAAAACACCAAATGGCACATTTTGATCTCAAAGGCTTCATTAGACCTCACCACAATTGAGAAACACACTATGGACCAAAATTCAATGGTAAGGACATTTTGGCATTGAAGCAAGACTGCCAATGATCATTTTTACCTTGGGACTTTTTCGAACCCTAGTACAAGCTAAAATACACATTGGAAACAAAAATGTAATGTAAGAGGTGCACCAATACAACAGGACAAGTGATGCATTGTTCTCTTCAGGGCTTTGTCAAGCCCCATTGCATGCTTAAAAATATGGGATTCCAAAATGCACTAATTGGGCCATGAAAAAGTGAAGTAGATAGGCCAATGACAATAATAATAATGATTGTAAGGTCACAACCAAGACCTATTGGAATTATGGTTAATGTGTTTTCTGTGAAAATTTCGATCCAAAAATCTTTTTGCAGTGGTAGATTTATTTCTCCTTATTATCTCAACAAGTTATTTACAAAATTCTTCCAATAAATTTTGAAATAAATACTACTACAACATTCACTTATGTATATGCAGAGAAAGGAACAGTAAGAAATATAAGCATAAGAAACAATCACATGTACACACTTATTTTTGGACAATTTTCCCAGGAAAAAACCCAATGCTGGAAAACTGATGCAGAAGATGAGGATTTATATTATTATTCTTCAACAATGAATTCTTTACAAGAAATAGACGGGCATATTATTTTAGAAAACACCTGAGATAGATTCTTTTGGTTCCTTCTGGAGAATTCCTAACACCCGGAAGACCCACTATCTCCCTCTGCATCACTCTGCGTGCTTCTTTTCACAGTCCCTGCGTGAGCACACGGCACTGCCTTTAGTGGCCCTCTACATCCCTCTCTCTTCTTTCTCTGTCACTGCTAACTCCCTCTCCTTCTTCTGCCTCTGCAACTCTGCCCTGCAACTCTCCCTCTGAAATAGAATTATATTCCTTCATAATCAACTTCATTCAGGTTACTAAGTGTATGCCTGGCTTACTTTCCAAATGACCCTCAAGCCTTCTTTCATAATCTTCTTATTGACGAATCAACGGACCAGATTAGAAGTCTAATCAATGGCCAAACTTAAAACTTGAATTGATCTTCATTCTCTAGAAGATTCACACTTTATTTCATTAATACCCATTAATTATTTAATTTCCCTAAGTTTATACTATGGGTCTACATTAAAATAATTAATTATTTTAATAAAATACAAACTAAGTGGAATTTCCACAAACGATTTCTGTGTTCTTTGGAAAATTGATGTCCAAACCTCCTTACAAATTTTGAGACTTGGAACACTTTCTGATGCTACAAAAATCAACACTCCCTCTTAGCGAGGAAAGTGTTCTAGCAAAATGAGGGGGTAAAATGCTGCTCTTTCTTGAAGCATCCTCTGCGCTACTAATGCCTGCTTGCTGCCCCTCACCTATTGTGTTCTTGCCTTTTGTACTACTGCCCATGACCCTATCAATGTCACTAGCTCATATGTACTGCAGATCCCTCTGAATCCTAAACCTATCCATCCCTACTACTGAAATGGATTCTTGATCATCTCCATCTTTTCTCTGAAATAGACAAACTTATTCTTTCCCAAAGCTTTCGTGAGGATATCAGCCACTTGTTCTCATGTAGGAGTGTACTCCAATTGTACAACTCCCCTTTGGACACAGTCTCTGATGAAATGACACCTGATGTCAATGTGCTTCGACTGATCATGAAGCATAGGATTCTCAAAGAGCTTTATGGAACTCTGATTATCACAAAGAATGTTGGTCACCTCCATCTTCTCCTTGAGTAAGTTCACAAGCAATATTCAAAGCCATATGGCCTCACATGAAGCCGTGCTAACTTCCATGTATTCAGCTTTTGCGGAGCTCAGAGCCACAGATTTATGTTTCATGCTGCACCAGGAGGTCATCCCCGATCCAACACTGAAACAATACCCGCTGGTACTTTTCCGATCAACTGGGCTCCCAACCCAATCTGCGTGAGTGAACCCACTCAACCTGATGTCATTACCTCTGGTGTATTTCAGTGCAAGGTTGATTGTTCCTTGTAAATATCTGAGAACATGTTTGGTTGCTTCCCAATGATCCCTCCTAGGTTCCACCATGAACGGACTAAGGGTATTGATAGCATAACATATGTATGGTCTACTATTTACTAGATACATCAGAGAACCTATGAGCTGCCTATATAAAGTAGGATCAGCCTCATCATCTTCGTACGTGTCAATTTTCTTCCAGTTGGTAATGATTGGAGTAGCCATGTGTCTATAGTCCTCCATCTTAAACCTTTTCAAAACTTTTGTAGTATATCTTCATTGTCCAAGGAAGATCTCATCTTTCTGCTACCAAACTTCCAACCCTAGAAAATAATGCATCGGCCCTAGATCCTTCATGTCAAATTTTTAAGCTAAATTCTCCTTGTAGTCCTTCATGAGCCTAGATGATCCTGTTAGGAATAAATCATCTACATATAGCACCAGTATAAGAGGCTCATCCCCTACCCTCAGATAGTAGAGATTGGGATCTGCGTCACTCTTGACAAATCTCATTTTCTGCAAGTAGCGTTCAATTCGACCATACCAAGCTCTAGGGGCTTGCTTCAGTGCATACAAGACCCTCTTGAGCCTACACACATGAGTTTTCTGTTCATGCATCTCAAAACCCTTTAGTTGTTCAATGTATACTTCTTCCTCTATCACCCAATTCAGGAACGTAGTCTTGACGTCCATCTAGTGAATCTCCCATCCCATCTGCACAGAAGGGATATCGCGTATATAATAGAAGTATATTGGGCTACCGGGGCGAAGGTCTCTTCATAATCTATCCCTTCCTTCTGAGCGTACCCCTCAGCGACAAACCTGGCCTTAAATTTCTCAACATTACCATCTGCAGCATATTTGATCTTGTATATCCATCTCGAACCTACAACTAATATGTCCTAAGGCCTGGGAACCACTTCCCAGACATCATTCGTCGTGATGGCACTGTTCTCCTCCACCATCACATCGACCCAAACCCGGTGCTGAGCTGCCTCCCGAAAACTAGATGGCTCTCCAACCTGCACTACCAGATCTTGGTACCTTTCAGGTTGTCTATGTTGCCTCTTCTCATTTCGAGGGGCTCTGAAAAACTCTTCTGCATCCCTCAGAATCTATCGCAATTCCCTGCTTGTCTTAACACTAGTAGTGGGTGGATCCACCTGATCTCCTTGCAAGTCGTTGGGGGATGTATCCCTTGGATCCCCATGCCTTGGAGAGGCACTCGTATTACCCTCCACCAATCGTTGTGGTTGGACCAGCGGATCCTCCTCAGACTGCGTAGCTGAAGGCATCTCCCGAGATTTTTTGAAGGCCCTCTCCTCCATGAATTTCACATCCCATCGTACCACAATCTTCTTGCTCTCAGGAATGTATATACAGTAAACCTTTGCGTTCTCATTATATCCCACCAGATATCCCTTTTCCGCAGTCTTATCTAGCTTCTTCCTCTTCTCTTCAGGCACATGACAATATGCTGCACTGCCAAAGATCCTAAAGTGGCTCACTTCAGGCTTGTTGCCAGTGAAGACACTTTCTAGAGTGATCTTACCCAATGCATTATGAGGAATCTTTTTATGTACGTAAACAGATGTATTACAAGCTTCATCCCATATAAATTTGGGCACGTATTGATCGTACATCATTGCCCTTGCAACTTCGACAATAGTTCTGTTATTCTGCTCTGCAATACCATTATGCTCCAGATTATATGGAGCAGTCCACTCTCTTCTAATGCCTTCCCTTGTGCAGAACTCTGTGAAGTTTTTTATTCTCCACCATTGTCTGAATGCAATGTCTTGATCTGCTTTCCCGTCAGATTCTCTACCAAAGCTTTAAACTCCTTGAATTACCCAACAACTCTGTCCTTGGTGTTCAAAAGGTAGATCCAGGTCTTTCTGGAATGATCATCAATGAATGTGACGAAACATTCGACACCACTAAGATCTCTAGTGGACATTGGCCCACAGATGTCTGAGTGTATTAGGCTCAACACACTCTTAGCCCTATTGTTGCTTCTATGGTATGCTAGCTTCGCATACTTTCATAATACGCACCCTCTGCAAATATCGACTCGCTTGGTGCTTAGTTCTGGAACTCCTGTGACAGTCTTCTTGAGAATCCTTAATGCCCCATGATGCAAGTGCCCCATTCTCCTGTGTCATAGCTCATTCAAGTCCTTCTAATCAGTGCTACCTATTAGTGTCATTGGGAATTCGATCTGTAACTTGTAGAGTTTATTGCTCGACTCTGATTTGTGCTTTCTTCTTCCAACTTGGATGTTTGACGTATACTCTATTGCCAATGAAGTAAACGTCATAACCTTTGTTTTGAAGTTGCGACACCGAAATTAAGTTCATCCCAAAACCAGGCACATGCAATACATTAGTGGCACGAATCTTACCAACTTTCGTTTGAAATGCTATGGTACCTCTTTGTAACGCCCCAAGACTTCATGGGCGCGTTCGGTGGAACGGGCGCGCCGGTTGGGCGTTTGGGTGAGCTCGGGCGCCGTGCGACGTAACGGGTGCGCGTCGCACCGTTGGAGAGTCACGGGCGCGCGGGTGTGTGAAGTGAGTCACGGGCGAGTTGGAGGAGCGACGAGTCAACACGGCGTTGGCGAAGTGCGCTTATACCCAACGGGTGCCCTTGGACGAGTTAACCGATGGATGAGTCGGTGGGTCGGCCGACGCGTTGGGCGCGCGGCCGACGCCACACTTGGTGGGCAAGCGACCAAACGAGGGGGTCGGCTCGGGTCGGCCGAGCGCCCCAACACCCCACGGACGCGGCATTTCGTGGGCGACGACGTAACGAGTGGGTCGGCTCGGGTTGGCCGAGCGACCACAACTCCACTTGGCGTGCGTATATATTGGATGACGCGTTGGAAGTGGAGGAAAGGAAGCGAAGGGAAACAACGAACAAGCAAGTTCGAGCAAGAGCAGCCGCAGCAACGAGTCAACAGCTCGTTGGTCGAAGGCGCAGCGTAGTAGGGAGTCGGACGAGTCGGGCCGCAACAACACGAGCGCACCGCAGACCGCCGTCGCACCGCAGGTCGGGTTGGGTCGGGTCTGGGTGGGCGTCTCTGAACGTCGGGTCGAGTCGGGTCGTCCTGGGCACCGAGCAACGACAACGACCCAACACGAAAATCACGATTCCGGGAGCATCGTTGATCGGATTGAGGTGCCGTAAAAACCAGAAGGTGCGTAATTCCGAGGAGCATCCAACCATACAGGTTTGGGACGGATTGGACACACGGTCAGCTCAGAAAACGCTCTGCACTGATTTGGAGCAACGGTTTGGGTGACCCGAGTGACCAGCACTTGGGCAGTTTTGGGCAGCACTTCCGACGGTGAACTTCGATAGTTGTACTTGTCTGTTGTAAGCTAGTTTGAGGATTGGCAAGTCTTAGAACTTGGCCAAGAGGCAAATAGCCTTGACTGTTGTACTTGTACTTTTATGAAACATAATATCCGGGCAGACTCATTTTAAAAGGGAGTTGCCCCTCCCTTGTATGTATGGGTGTACTTGTGGTTTGATATTGGTGTTTATGTTTATTTCCGCACATTGAAAGAACATTTGTAATAATAACTAACGAATGTTGCTTAAGGCGTAGTCTGGGTACTTGAGTATTTGGAAAAAGTTACGGCAGTGCCGCACCTGCCTACATAGAGCGGTTGGGAGACACCCGTGGTGTAGGGGTGTGACAGTTGGTATCAGAGGGACTGATACGGATGGAAGTTTGATAACACAACTGCTATTGCATGACAGTTGGTATCGGAGCTACCTTCACTTGGAGCTTTTGCTGAAGCAGGGACACAGGTGCAGGGTTGCAGTTGGTGTTGAAGCTGACTTATATATTTGGGGTTTCTCTTGAGACCTTAGCTGAAGCAAGGCATTGCCAGGGCTAGAGCTACAATGGAAGAATTCATCCGAGAAAAGATGGATCTTGAAGGACTTAAATAAAGGTTACTGAATTGTGTAAAGAAGAGGAATGCAGTGAAGAAGAGGCTCTCCGAAGTAAGGGAGGCTTACAAGCCATTGGCTTGGGAGCGAAAAACTGAGGAAGAGCAATATGACTTCGATCTCCTCATGGGTGAAGAAGATGATTTGGAAGCCGAGTATGATGAGTTGACTAAATAGCGAGGATTACTTCTATGGAAGTATACCAAGTTTCTTAGAATGCTAAGAAGGTATAGGGACACGAAGTCCACTATAGCCGAACCAAAGAATGTCGAGAATGTGGTTGAAGAGAAGGAAGAACTTGATGAACAAGTTGAACCTGAACCAAGCACATTACAAACATTGCAGGTTGAACCACACAAGGATGTTGCAGATGTGGAAGATGTCAAGGATGAACTTGATGAACAGGTTGAACCGAGGCCAAGCACATTGCAAGCATTAGTGATGGATGAGGATGTTGCAGATGTAGAAGATGTCAAGGATGAACTTGATAACCAAGTTGGACCAAGACCAAGCACGTTGCAAGCATCGATGTTGGATGATTCTCATGAGGATGATATGATGGAAGAGATGAAGGACGAACTTGTGACACAAGTTGAACCAAGACAAGACACATTGCAAGCATTGGTGGACAAACCACATGGAGATGTTGCAAATGTGACCATGATCGAGGAGGAACTTGATGAGCAGGTGGTACCAGGATCGAACACATCAAAGGCATTGATGAGGATGGAGGACACTCACTTGAGGAGTCTTCATGGAGAGATGGCTTGTGTTTCACTTGAGCATTTTGGAGATGGACCATATGGAGGGACAAGCAAAGACATGACTTCTTTGCCAACACCATGGAGGACTTTTCCTTGGATGCCTACGATGAGACCTTGTACGTTGATGGAGCAAGGGACATGGGACGATGCAAACCTTGTTGAGGCAATTTGTGACCCTACACTTGATGGTTCAAATGCCCGGGACAAGGGTGGAACGTGATGACCTTTGTGATGGAAGGGGTCATGCTTAGCCACATAGAATGGCAAGTGCCCGGCATGACCCATACACTACCTTCGTGGTAGGGCACGTTGATGGAGTAGACTTCTTCATGGCTTCAACCAAGATGGACCTCTTGGCAGACCTTTAGTGGAGGAGCAGCTTGAAGGAAGTACTCACGTATATGATGGAGGTAGGAGTGACCGAGAGCACTTCACTTCGACATGTGGAGACATGATGATGATGAGAGTTGAGTTGAGTTCACTTAGATGAACACATGGGCAGCCAAAGTCATGGACATGGACTACATGGAGAGCTTTATAGATGGACTGATGGGACGTTGTTCACCATGAGCAACTTGGACATTGGTTGGATGAGCAGCCTATGAGACATTCATATGTTTGCAGAGTGAGAACTTGTGATGGCACTCATGGCCAATACAAGTAGGCTTACCAACGCTTTGGATATGATGAGGCATGGGAGTTCATGGTAGAGTTGCATTCATTGGAGACTTCATATATTGGTGACCTTGGAGTATCTGACTCATTGAGGGGCTGAGGTCAGGATTGGTCCTGATTTTGATGCATTATGGGATGCATACCTTGGAGCACATTTATGGGGTGTGTTCAGGAGGAGTCACTTGATGGAGATGATAGAGCTGGGACACTTTGGAGTTTGATGGAGATGCAGCGATGGATGCCTTGGTGGCACATGG